>JAPYZN010000053.1:0-64658 GCA_030522865.1 Psyttalia lounsburyi
ACGCGACTAAACTCCGCTCGAAAACTTCCATGAGATCAGGCGTTAATTTTTCGTCTTTTTTTCTAAAATTTTGTGACTTTCTATGCGAACGAAAAAATCTAATACAGCGGGTGAATAATACTAACACTTAACGAGTTATTAACTTATGAGAAATCTTTGTAAAAAATCAGAGAAGAGTGAAAATAGGCGTAAAACATCCACAATTGAGGATATGATAAATTTTCAGGTGATTGAGGTAAAAATTACAGAATTCTATCACAAAATACGGTGATATTGCACAGCCGCATATCGCTCCGGGATTACGAAAAAGATACGTGATTTTCATTCAATATTTCTCTCCGTTCACAACTGAATTTTTCCAATCCAAATATTTACACATTTTTCATTCATTCCAAGCTGTAACATTTGACTTACCCAAATATTTGATTTTCATAACACACATGTATATAGCTGAAGGCAACGGTTGTATCTAATGTTGATATATTCAGGTATGAGGATACTCGTGATGCTGCTCCTTGATACACTACCTATGCTCGGCAACGTTCTCCTCCTCTGCTTTTTCGTTTTCTTTATATTTGGAATCGTGGGTGTGCAACTCTGGGAGGGAATTTTACGACAACGATGCTTTCTCAAGGCACTTCCAAACGTCAAATACCCTGAGTGAGTAAACACAACTGCAGAGAATAACATTATAAATATAAATAACCCTCGCTATTCCTCAATTTATCAAACTATTAAAACTTGGAGATAAATAATAATAAAAAGTTGAAACAGATAAACTAAAATAATAAATAATTAATAAAAGAGGGGAGACAACGGCGGCGGCGACGGTCGAGAGATAGTACAGAATCTTGTATAATCATCACTGGAGAACAGAGATATTACATTTTACATGCCTCATGTCACTCAATTTACTCTATCGTACTGTATTTAATTGAACACACAATTTCATAAGTAAATTTGAGGAAGTTACTATAGTTAATTGCACATGCCTCAATTGTTGTTCATTGGATAATCATTGTTACTGTCATAGCAATCTACACTACTTTTTTTTCCCCATTGGTGTTTTCCATGAATTTTTTTTATTACTGGGACGGAAAATGGAGTGAAAAATATTGGATGCATATTTTTCATTTTTTTTAAATAAAAAACTATTGTTTTATAAACTATAGATGTTCGAAAAAACCGACCTCATAACGTCATATCAACGCGTCCATGAGGAGACTATCGTGAACTCATAAATTCTCCGTTGCGTCAATTGTCCCTAGTTCATTGATTTTCCCTTTTTTCCCCCCAAAATTAAACTTACGTATCAAATATTTTTCATCCAATTCTAGTGTTTCATATATTTTTCAGCGAAAGAAAATTCATGCAAAAGCCCAATTAATCGCAGAAAAAATCAAGTACTGTTGTGCTTCTATTTGCAAATTACTCTTTGTGCCTCGTAGGCATATTAATCAATTAATGCTTATTAAAAATAATATCCCATTCTATTAATTATGTTATATCGTGGTACTTTTTTTCAATCCTTCATATCGCTGTTGCTGCTGCTGCGTTTGTCACATTGGTCACGAGCACCCCCAAATAATAGATTTTTATCTTGCGTAAAATTCTACTTTGCATTCAAGTATTTTCGTAGTTCTCGCACGTCCCTAATATCGACGATTGCGATTTGCAATTTCATCTCGAGACAGTCAAAATTTCATCCTCTGTTTCATTGTATTGTATGGGGGAAGTAAACCGTTGTGATTTTTTTTATGATTTTAGAGGATTAAAAAAAACAATATAAAACAATGTAATGATATAAGTACTAGCCCTGGGGGGGCAGTGACAGGCTATTGTTTCGCTGTTGCAGGTTACTCTCGGACGAGTACTCGATTCGATCACGCATTTAGTAAGCCTTCTCATAGAAGACAATGTGCTATTGCATATATGTATTACAATACATGTTATAAACAATTTAAATACCATAATCAATAGACATACACTAAAATGATGGTTACATATATCAACAACACCGGACACAACCAGTCTCAGACTCGACGTTTTAGTGTGTGTGTGTGTGTTGCGTGTGCCGTTATAGAGCATGTGCCCTGACCTGACCTGGACGTCTATCTGTACCCGTGAAAATGTCTTTATTCCTCTCCCACTACCATTCACTATCTCTCTTTCATTCGCGCATTCGTGTTCGCCCCCCCGCTCTTCATTTCAACCTCACTCTCTCTCCTTCTCACTGGCACCTCTTATCCACTTTTCATTACTCTGTCTGCGTTTACGAACCATCCCATTTGTCCTACCAACGTCTGACTTTTCTACTTGCTATTGGTGCCTGTCACTCTGACACTGATCCCCTCGCCGAATTAATTTCAATTCGGCGAATGTCAATTTCGAAGCGCGGAAGCTCGCTACGGAAGCAACTACTGGTCGGTCCAATTGTTAATTGCCTCCTAATAATTAAGGATGGTTAAGGAGAATTACAAGAAATATCGGGGAAAAGTCGATATTGAAAGTTTTGATTATTTCAGATTTTTCAATCGTATTAATACTTGAGCGATGAAACGACGAGGGCTCTACGGGGGCTTTACGTTTTTTCGAAAATTTGTCTTGGAAGGTTAATCTTCTTAGCAAGATCATCTTCTCAGCCGCACGGACCGAAAAAGAATGTAGTGATTTCCAGAGGTCATTGATTTTTTAAAATTCATTTATATTTTCTATTTATTTCTAGAAATCTATAATGTATGAAAATGTGATCTATAATTTTGAAGAATTGTTAATTTTTGCTGGAAAAAACGGACAGACAAAATTTAATAGAATATCCTCGTGCTTTTGGTGGACGATTCCTTGAATTTCTCTTCAAATTTCAATTATTTTTCAGACGATTCTACTAAAATAATCATATAATTAACAGAGCATATTTTATAATAAACTAATAGAATTCTATTTTCCGATATAATTTATGATTTTAGGATTTTCTTCGGCTGAATTTTTTGTTGTTTGTCGGGTAACTTTTTGTATGAAAGAAAAAAAGAGGAAAGTGGACAGAACTTAGAAAATTTCAATTATCGGGAAAATTGCATTGGCCGATTTGGGAAAGGAAGAAGAGGAGATAAATTTTGATACCTAAGTGAAGGTTTACTTATTATAATTGACTTTTGCGATCAAAACATGTATTCAAATATTTTTTTACTTTTCCTATCGAAAATCGTCATTTTTCTTTTTTTAAAGAGATTTCAGTGAACGCAAGGACTAAAGATGAGTTATTCTAATAAGGACTGATATGTATCTCTGAATTCACTACCTGAATGTTCCTGAAAGTCAAATAAATTGTCCTCCGCGACACTTGCATTTACTCATGGATGGCTACTAGACTTTCCACTTTCATTTCCGAACCTGTTCGTCTGTCTAACTGACGCCTCACTTTTTCCACTTGCTACTGGAGCCAGACATAATTTGTCAAATGGACTTTTCGATTCTGCTTCGATTCTTTGAAGAGGAAAGTCGAACTGTCTTCTTCCATTCATAACTTCACTAAATTCCCACTCAAATTTATTATAGAGGCCAAATCCGTCGTAAACAGTTATGAGAGTCGATATCGGAAACCATAAACTTGTGAGAAATCTGAATCGTTAAACTCATAGTAACGTTGGAGTATTTTTTATGAACTTCTTTAAGAGTCTATTCATACTTTAATTCTCATATTTTATTCTATCCATATGGAATGATTTACAGACATTATAATTCATTTACTTTTTATTGGGAATAGTCATTTATCGATTTTACAATTTTTTACGTTTTTTCAAAATTTCTGCCATATGGAATGTGCAGCGGTGGATCATATTCATTTTTTAAATTGGACCTCTGATCTTCTCATTTTTTTTTATCTAAGTGCAGTAAAACAGAATGTGAATTGTGGGTGAGGGTGGGAATTGTCTGGCGAATTAGTATTTTCTACTAAATTTCGTCCTGTGTAAACTCTTTCTACGGGATTTTGTTGTGCATGTTTATATTAAAGATTAACTGTATCTGTTTTCATTGGTATTAAGTTCCCAGAATCTGGTGAATGTAAAATTTCAATGAAACATTCTCAAATTGGCAATAATTGAGTACCGTTGAAATTCCTTCAACATTCCATTATTCAAAAAACTATGAACATCCATCATGGCACAGAATAACATCATAATTTATTCATCTCATTCCTGAATGATCGAAGTGGGTTGGAATTTTTATCGACATGAATAAGAACTCTGTCCCACAATTGAATAGAAATAGAAAAATTTTGAGTGCTTCGGTTTTGGATAAACATTCTTGAAAAAAAAAATGATTAATGTCCTCACGCTCTCATTCATACAATACTCGGGATATTGAACTTTTCATATTCATAAGAACTTTCGCATGCATCGATGTGCGACCAGTTCAGTGGTCTCATTTATTCCCCTCCCCTCCTCCATCCAGTTTTTTGTCGCTTTTCAAACGCTCTTCCACACCCGCGCGCTCAATTTATCACCAAGGGGATGTTATCATCACTGAAGAAGACTCTCACTCCCTTTGAAACTCACTTTCATTCCCCTTCCACTGGTTGTACTTTTTTCTTTATATTTTCTACCTCTTTTGTATCACTCTCTTTCATTCCGTCACGGATGTGATACCGTGATTGTCCTCCGACGCACAGAACAGGTGTCTTTCTTCTTCTTTTTGACTCTTTTCTGTATTGAAACTGAAGTTTTGTTTACGTCCGTTCAATGGAGCAACAACAGCTCTAGGAAACGTGAACAAACATTTTTTGTTCCATTGGCTTCGATGAGGGGAAAACATTTCGACAGATATCGAGTTGAACCTCCCTTAATTGAGATTATCCAACTGACAACGTGAAGCGACGTCGGACAGTTGTTCCGAGGAGGAGGAGAAGGAGGAGGAGGAGTGTAAACCCGATTACGCGGAATTGATCAGAAATCGATTACCATTACACACATAATGCATACGCATGTCAGACTTGAATTCTGTAAATATAACAAATACAGAGAAAATAGGAGAGAAGTCGTAGGGGACACAATAACTAAATACGAGATGAGAAGGCACTGATAGAGAAAATTTATTTTACGGATTTTTTTGTGGAGCGATGCAATATTATGTTCTGAAAAAATAATTATTTTGAGATTTCAGAAATCTTGAAGTTAAACTTGAGACATTCGAAAATTTCGAGAATTTTCAATTTAAGGTAGTTAGTCTGAAACTGAAATTTGTTTTCTTTTGGATTGTCTATACACAGAAGATCATTTTATTTGGAGATTTCGAAGGGTTGAAAATGAGATTACAACACCAACACTCGACGCCTGAAAGTCTTTGATTAAGAGTTTTTCAAATTTGAATTTAAGATTCTGAGTGGTCAATTTTAGTGTTCTAAAAGGATCAAATTGTGACTGAGAAGTATTAATGAAAGGCCTCAATACTCTGAATAATTCAATTATCTTTCTGATGAAGAAAATCCATAAACTTTCAACTTGTCACCAGCTTACAACAAACGACTATTTTTTTCAGAATTCGGAATTTCAGGTGACGCCAAAGTTTCCACTCGAAAGAAATCAAATCGTGCATACTACGAGTAACTACTTCCAATTCCCAATAATAAATATTACTTAAAGAATTACCAACCAATTAACGGATCCTCCATATAAAACGATCCCACTAAAACTAATTTTCTCTAACAGTGTACGAGTTAAAGAAAACCATCAAGGAATGTCACTTGCACCCTCTGGCACTTTACACTTGTCCCACCTATCCATAACTCTATAACTACCTCATAACTTTTTCAAAATATTTGTGTAAAAATTTATAGAAACTCTTCTGGCACTCGTCAAGAATAACTCTACCAAATACTTTATCTCGCATTGATGCACTCGTTAGTGTCTTAATGGAATGCTTATGAAATTTTAGCCAAAAATTATCATTGAATAATGTTATGGATTGGTGATATGTCAATGTCAAAGAATATTTTATTTATTTACAAATTAAATAGACCGTGAATAACGCGCACTGTCTCTCTATCTCTCCCTCTATCTGTCTGTTCTTCACTCATCGGCGGAACGTTGATGCCCGTGATATATTAAAGCACTAAAAGAAAACGACGCATGGAACGAGTGCATCAGAAACGTCTATATCTGAATTTAATATGAATCATATCTATGGAATTATCGAGATTTATGAACGACGGAGTAGTGTATGTATGCCTGAACCAATTGAATACTCGAGGTTTTTTCCCCCCTTATTATTCCAGTGACCTCGAGAAATATTTTGAGTACCAGGGCCAGGATTACATATGCTCCAAGCCTGATGATAATGGTATGCACACGTGTGACAACCTACCACCTCTGAAATTTGGTGAGTGCATTTTTCTCAACTATCCCTTTCTTTTTTTTAACATCAAAGGGGATGGAATTACCTCTGGTAATGAGAGGAGAGAAAATATGTTAATGGTTCTTTTTTTCTCACTCGGTAGGGGACATCGTGTGCAATAGCACCGCTGTACCGAATAGCAATGTTACATTCATCACGAATACAACTTGTGTCAATTGGAATTACTACTACACCGAGTGCAAAGGTCAGGGTAATAATCCATTTCAAGGTACAATATCGTTTGACAACATCGGTCTTGCCTGGGTTGCAATATTTCTCGTTATAAGTCTCGAGGGGTGGACAGACATTATGTACTACGTGCAGGACGCTCATTCCTTCTGGGACTGGATCTACTTTGTACTGTTGATCGTTGTAAGTATTTTGCTGGGGATTTCACGGTTAAATCGAGGAGCGAAGGGTTGGGGATTTACTGGGGTTTATGGGAAACAGATGACACGAAGGAGTTCTAATGATTTGGTCAGTTGAGGAATGACACTCATGAAAAGAGAGATATTTCTCTCATGTCGCTGAAGTGGAGAATTTTCCGCACGAGGTTTAATAGTTTTCCGTAATCTTTAAGATACAATTCTAACATTTCCACTTGAAACTCATTATTTTGTACCGACTTTTGAAAGTCGTGAGTTGAGTTGGGAAAATTGTTGAGTTATGACTTTCAGAATTCAATTTGAGTTTTTCAGAAGTCTGAAGTTGAGACTTCATAATTTCTGAGTAAACCTTCGAAAACTTTCGTCGCTCGTGAGAAATCGTGCTCGTCAAAAAAATTTTTTTTCGCGTTCGAAGAATTCTATTTGATTTTTTTTTCGTATGGATCATGGAAGGAAATTTCTGCACTCTATGGGAATTATACAAATTATGAAACTAGCGATGGCAAGATAAACTGAGTTCATTCTGATGGACTTGGAAGGGTTTACGTGTGAGTACCAGAACTTTGCAAACCACTACTTGCGATTTAGTGCGGAAAATTTCCATATTTTTCTTGTTTTTGCTCATGTTTTGGAATTAAACAGCCAATGAAACTCCTCGGATGTACATTATTTGTTATCATCAAAATTTTTATGATGTAGCCATTCACTGAGATGTAGGAATTTGACTATTGAAAACTCAAAAGAATCGCTGAAATTTGAATGGATTAAGGTTTTATTTCTAGTTCTAGTCTTTGTATTCACTTTGCTTAAAGATATAAGTAAATTGGCGGATTGTTGCTTATGAAAGTTAACTACTTTCATGCGAGACAGTAAGTTCAGTATTTCTGAAATTTTTCCCCGACTTTTTTCTCCACTGCCCATCAAAAGTGAATATCAACGATGCCATTAAAGAGTGCCATTACTCATTTAATGTCCTGGGAATGGTAACAATATACTTCCAGATTGGGTCGTTCTTCATGATAAACCTATGCCTGGTTGTGATAGCCACCCAATTTTCTGAGACAAAGAAGCGCGAGATGGAGAGAATGAGATTGGAACGAGCGAGATTTCATTCCACGAGTACACTGGCGTCCTCAACAAATAACTCAGAACCAACAACGTGTTACGCTGAAATTGTGAAGTAAGTGAATTTCTGTGTGTTACCAGTCTGACACAAATTGATATATGATTTGGAACAGGGTTGCGGTTTGGGAATTCTCTCTCCCTCTCTCTCCTTCTCTGTCTTCCCCTGAATTACTTCCAACTTGATATTTTATATTTAGGTACATTGGACACTTGTGGAGAAAGGGCAAACGTAGTCTGGCAAAGAAATATCGATTGTGGAAATATAGGAGACAGCAGAAGCAGGAGAACCATTTACTCAGGGAACAACAGGGTCATCTTTGTCCGAACGTCGTTAATCTCAGGACAAATCGTTTATCGAACGCTGGTGAGTTTTTGAATATTCATTAGTGATTTTGCGAATTGAGAGATTCACTGTCACCTCCACTGCCACCTGTAGCCTGTTGCCTGTCGATTTATGGATGAGGAATATTCATGACTGAAAGAACTGAATACATCTGCAGTACATCATTCTAATCACGCAGAATTTCAGCGACTAGAAAAAGGGACACACGCATAACTTGAAATCGCCTTGACAAGAGATATTTTTTTTCATCAGAAAAAAAATGTTAGGGTTAATTGAATTTTCACCGTTTGGTTGAGGTCTAGATAAGAAAACAGATAATGGCGTTCTGATGCTTATCAGACTTCTCACTGATTTGGAAGTCTATACTGAAAGCCCGATTCATAGAATTCAATTTAAAATTCAAATTCATACGACGAATCAATGTAAATCCCATTCTTTCATTCTCCTGACAGCCGTAGGAACGATATGAATGACTCAAGGACTACAATGATGTTGTATCCCACGTGGGAATACTTAATATTATAGTTGGTTCTAGGCGCAAAAGGATAAATCACACCAATCGCCTATTGGAATTTAAATATGCGTATTTATTACTCAAACACAATCTCGGTGTCATCTGAATGATTACAATGAGTTACGGCGTTGTACACCTCGGAGCTCAATTGAAGTTCGATCTCGGCAGACTCAAACGGCCTCTTAAATAATACTTTAATCGTTTATATATCATTAACTTGGTCGGCATAATTCAGCTATACTGGCAAATATTACACTCACACTGGGTTATAACCACATTTTCAACAGTAAGGCAATTAACCAAATCTGGGACATAACAATAACATGAACTTGTGCACATTGAAAGAGAATTGAATTATTTAACTAGCTGAATTATTGTCGAACGGGTTCAAAGTGAATTACTATTATTATCACTTCATTGGACCATACGCTATTTGTTGACCCACTTTCAGACTTAGTTAATGCCTTAATTCACCACGAGATGAACTGTCTAACCATAAATCCTCTCCCTTTTCAACAGATCGTCGTGTCCACCATGCGAGATGTCCTCGTCACATACTCTCAATGGAGACAAGTGACCGTAACATCACAAGTGAACTCTGTGAGAATATTCTGGCACGGGGAAGTTTAGCTCCACGTGCGAGCCCAGAAGTATCGGAAACAGATGTGTCCTACCACCAGTGTTTTAGCCATCGTGCCAGTATCCACCGTCTACCAACAGCCTCCAACAATGGCACCGGGGACAACAACACTGTCACATCACCCGAGGTTTGACCGTCACTTCTTTACCCATCTTCCTCCTCTCCTGAACTGAGTAGACGATAAATTTTGAAGTACCACTATTAATCATGAACCCAAGGAGACCCGCTTTTTCTACTCTCTCTATTCTTACTCAGTCCAACAACGCACTGCTGAGTCCACCCTGTACCCACTATCGTCGTCGAAGCAGTGTCATGTTTAATGACGTAGTTATGCTTCATGGTGCTAGTGTAAACACATTACCAGGATCCACAGGTCAGCCAGCCAGTGGTGAACGTAACATTTGCTCGAGTGAGAAGATGACGCAGACGGGTGATGGAAACGTTTGGTCCACAACCCCAGTTAATCACATCAGTCAAGTATGTTTACATCATACACAAGTTGGTATTTCTATTAATTCATGTGCCATTGAACAGCTTCTTGAAGATTAAGGATTGCTACTTCTGCCATTGACATGTGACGTTGGAAATTTTTCAAGAAAATTTCTCATTGTTCGGGGAGATTTTTAGCGGGTTGTATTCCTAGAAATCTCGTCATGGAAAAGATACGATTCAATTAGAAAATTCAAGCTAGGAAAATTCGGTTGAATATATTTTCGGAGTTTTGAGGGCGAAAGGCTTGATAGAAATTCTTTGTATTTGCGCGGATAAATTGGCAGCCAAAATGTAATTTTGATGCTTCTCGTGCGGGTCCTCTCGATATTTGCATGGGGTCAAGGTCGATAGAAAAATCACTAAATGGACTAACGTTAAAATTTATGGAGTATAACTCGGGAAATGAATTAATCTCGACATACTTTCTCGACTACACTTATGAATATCGTACCATCGGTGAAAAATTACATTTTAATTCTATCAAATTTCCGCATTTGGAAGGTAATATCCACAGGTTTACGTAAGTTGTTCTGTATTTTCTGCTTTTCGGTATTATCAGCCAATTTTCCTATAATTTTCCATTAATTTTCTTCTCTATGTAGTCTCTCCATTCAATTTTTCCCCCGCTTAAAGCTAGAATGAAGAATAAAGGAATCTTTCTCCCTTTTCTATGACGCGTGCAGTGGCAAAAAGAAATGGTATGACCACACGTCTTTCATTCATTACAGAATATTAATTGTTTTATTATGAAATTGTCAAAACATTTTTTGGAAGTATGATTTTGAAAAATTAATACGCAAATTAAAACAATGAATATTATGATCGTCTGCATTTACGAAGTCGGTCACAGAAGCATTGAAACCATTTTTTTAGTCTTCATTTAATTACAAAACAATCCGCTTGTGAGAAAACTGTCTCAAAACATATTGAATATATTCCTTTTATTATCGAGACCATGACAATAACTTTTTCCCGCCGGGCGGGAAGTTAAAAAGAGTCAAAAGTGTTCACTCAATTCCATTCTCCCTGTCTTTCAGTTTCAGGCCGAGTTAGGGACGAGTGAAGCGATGACTTGCCAGGAATTGCTGGCACTCAGTGGTGCCCTGGGTGCAGCACTGCCAACCGGCCAATTGGGACGTGATACTTTTCTCAATTCACTTGCCAAAGGTCTATTGCCCTTCAATGAAAAAAGAAAACCAAGATAATCCAACTCTCACGTACAGCAAATTGCCAAATCCTCGGTACACAATCTCCAAATGTATAATCGTCTGTTATCTCAATTTAGGAATTACCGAGCGAAGTAATTTCCGCGACGACAGAGGCCAGAGTCTTGATGATGCGGAAATTTGTCCATGCTCGTGTGACATACACGGGACGTCGCAGTGGCCGGAAAGTAGCGAGGCTGAAGAGCAAGAGGTGTCACAAGTGAGAAGATTCTTCATCGCATCTGGCAATTGCTGTCTATCGGGACTCACCTGTGCTCGCAGTTGGATACAGAAATTAGTGGAGCACAAGTACTTCCAGCAGGGTATACTCCTGGCGATTCTCATCAATACCCTCAGTATGGGAATCGAGTATCATAATCAGGTAATTGATGTATTTTCATATTATGTCACATTTGACCAATTGCCAACTCCTTTGGCTTCAAAATTTCAATTTTTTCCAAAATTCCTCTGTTTGCGATGCCTTGGAATGAAAGGGTAACTGAACAATTTACAGATAAAAAATTTTAAATCGAGTGTTGACAACAATTTCATAAGTTGTGAAGAGCTTTTTGTATTGTTATCTTTATTTTTGTTTTTTTTTTAACCAATTTCATGAAAAAAAAAACCAAGGAAACCAAGGAAGTTATCATAATAGAGAGAACTCTGTGACACAATATACAAGAATAGCAGGATACAAATTTTAAAACCATAAACTCAATTACCCAAAAAAGTCAATCTTTATTTTTATGCCACCAATTAATCGGAAAAAATGTTTAAATAATTGAATTTTTGAAGCCCAATGATGCTCCGGTAATTGGATAAATGTACTATATTGTCATTCGTCCTCATTAACTAAGAGAAAACAAACAGTATAAAAATAAGATTTTTTTAATTAAATTTAGATCCCCCTCTCACCCTTTCTCCAACATTCTTCTCTCCATCGGATGTAATTTCATTTACAGCCGGAGCAATTGACACTGATAGTGGAGATAAGTAACACTGTTTTCTCGGCTGTATTTGCCGTAGAAATGTTGCTTAAAGTCATAGCCGAGGGACCCTTTGGATACATCTCGAATGGCTTTAACGTCTTTGATGGTATCGTCGTTGTACTCAGGTAATTCAATCACGCCTTCCCATGATTAGCCCGCAGATGTCTCTCGTCTAATTATTCAGCATCTCCACGTATAATCCGATGGTAATTCATTAAATTCACAGCGTCGTCGAGCTTTGTCAATCTCTCAGTGCTGAACGTGGTGGTAGTTCAGGCTTGAGTGTACTACGTACATTTCGCCTTCTGAGAATCCTCAAACTCGTACGTTTTATGCCAAATTTACGACGTCAATTATTCGTTATGCTACGAACAATGGACAATGTTGCCGTATTCTTTTCCCTCCTCGTCCTCTTCATCTTCATCTTCAGGTAAGTCACTCAAAAATATCTACCGAATTATCATTTACATCAAATTTATCGTCATATATATGAATTTGTTCGAATGATCTGTTTTTACGCTGACAATCGACCAGATATATTTTTGCAGTTTTTATTTCTACCGGTAAATTTTCATTTTTTACCAAGTAATCCGAGGAGACAATGGAAAGTCATAAAAATTCACGTGAATTTTCATTCCACCTACTGCTTTTTTTATTATATGTTATTTATTTATTTACTTTTTTTATTGATCGTTATCCTAGTTCGGTCGAAACATCGGTCTAGTGCGGATGCGCCCTCTCTCCAATAAAATAAATAAAAAAAAGGAAGTAAAGAGTAACTGTCATAAAAGTGTAAAAAAGATAGTAGGAGTCAGTAACGGGGGATTTTACTGTTGGTAACTAATCGTGGTGAATGGCTGGAGCTCGAGCCAACGGCTTCAAGCTTTCTTTAAAGTCATTTGTTTTTTATTGAAGTACACAGCGCTGACGGTGTAATGTGGGTGGCGATGGTGTTGTTGGCACGTTAAGAAAATATGATGAAGAGAGAGATTAAATGGATGTGACAATTCCGTTTATTGTCACTTTTTCGTCTTAAATTGCTTGAGGCATCGAACTATATATTCACTAGAATTCATCTATTACGTGTTATGCATGGTGCTTTTTATATTGTTGATTACCAATCGTGATGTGTCTAGACGAATTGTGCCGGCTCCACTTATTTCTTTTTACTCAATTGATTTCATTAATCGTTTAATTTGCTCATTACTTTCGGGAACAAATGCCTGTTTGTGGAATTTCAAATGTCACAACATTTTAATATTCCTTTGTACTTTTGATTTGTCATTTATTTGAGTGCTCTCATGCCACCTCCACTCCTCAACTTCATGAAATCATTGAGACTCATTAACGTGAGCACATGAAAGATGTATTAGTGACGTGAATTTACGTGTAATTTGAACCCTAACTCTATTACTCTATTCATAATTAATTTTTTCATTCATAATGTTTCTCTCCATCGTTGATGAGCGGCTCTGACGCTCCCCAATCCTCGATGTTGTTTGTCGTCGATATATTAGTAAAGCTTGGCAGATGTGTTCCTCCCCCGCCACATTGACGTGGAAAATCCTTAAACCGTCTATCCAGTGAGGTCGCTTACGAGTCGCTTTATTACATTTTTTTTTCTAGTTATCCCACCTCTCCTCTCATTTCCCTATCTTCTGTCTCTTCCGGGCCACTCAAAGACCGAGTACGAAGCTTCAGGCATCCATTAATGAAATACTGTGCATTCAGCATTTGTGCCAGAGGATGATTATCTTCTATTTTTTTCTGTTTCCTTTTTTTAATTTCTCGTGTTTACTTCACAGACCGATTTTTCAACCGTTGATATCATGGTAAAATAAGGCTTACTGAATTGTTTGAGAGCAAAGGACATCTATTGATGAGCGTCTTGAGAACTCGTAGAGTTTAAGAGTGAAGAAGTTGAGAAAGATGAAACAAAATCAGGATATAAGGAGAACAGACAAAAAAAATATTGTATATCGCACGTTTCGTTGTGTTGTAGTATTCTCGGGATGAACCTGTTCGGTTGCAAATTCCGTGAAACGATGAAAGGCAGCTCTGACGTCGAGTGCGATAGAAAAAACTTTGACTCGTTACTGTGGGCAATAGTGACAGTATTTCAGGTATCCACATAAAGTTAACCAGGATAACAGAAAAAATGAAGAATCTAACAAATTACTTAAAAGAGATTGAAATTAATGAGTTCGTCGAGGGCTGTAGTATAACCATATTTATCTATTTTTTTTTTCTTCAAATCTATTGAATCTCCACTCATCTAATTGTCCATGATCTCTCTTGAATCTGTGAATCTCTCTCTCTCTCTCCTCTCACATTTCGAACATTCCACTGTATCTTCCACTATCTCCACTTCTCTTGTTCACCATTGTCTATCAATATGTTACTCTTTTAAAGCCAAACTCTCGTGTGTGACCGCATATCTACATTTATGATTTATGAAAAAAGGTAACGTATAAGTTTTTTGGAATGACGGAATTTTATCTATTAACAAACTCTTTTTATCGATAATCAGTCTATTTCCTTTAAATTTCTCTTGTAATGCATCAATTAATCATTTTCAATCTATTTGATGAAACACATGATAAGTTCATCAATATAATCTCACTGTATTTATCAAGCCTTCGTTGCTCATCGATTCCTCGACAAATTTTTCAATGATCTTTTGCTTAGAAATATCAGAAAAAAATCATGAAATTTGGTAGTCGTAGTCAGCAAAACAAATCGAGGAAAAAAATGAAAATACTTCACATGGGTAACGAATGGTTCATAATCTTGAGCATGCTGCCTGTGCCTATTCCCTGTCCATCACCATGCTTCTCTCGCTTCCACATAAACTATGAATGACCTCTGTTACTCTGAAAAAAAACTCACACTATATACTCTTGGGATGATTGGGATTTGAGGGCAGAAATTGAGTACATGAATACATAACGACGAATGTGAATTCTTGACATTTTCAACTTCTGAAGAAATGGGATTATCGGGTTAGAATTTAGAAGTTTGAAGCTCAATTCGAACTAGGGTAACTCTCGCGTGACTGCTGCAATCACATGAAGGAAAATTCCATGAGGAAGGGATTTAGAAACGAGAGGAATTTCAATAGAAAAAGAAACTATGTGACATTCTACGAGCTGCCTCCTCCGATGAACATTCTGAATATAAGTCGGGTGTAACCGGGTCTATTCTACTGAAAAATGCGTTGGTTTGCCGTCAATCGCTTTTGCATGCGCCTTCGACGTCTTCTTTATGTGTGCAAAGAAGGTGGGATCGTTGATTCTAGACGCTATCGGTGTTAGCTTATGCATGATTATCATCTATCAGTGTTAACTTATTAGTCTATGGTTATTATAATACCGTACAGTGCAAATTGGCCGCCTGACGTACAAACACACGTGTTATTGTACCCTCATCGGAATAATAATTTAGGAAATTAGGATTGTACTTGACTTTGCGATGCGAAAGAGGGCGGCTACACAATCAACAGTGATCATTAAAAATTAACGCATTATCACGGATAGTATAACGAATTCATAAAGTTAATAAATTAATGAGAGAATAGCACCATCACAGTAATCACAAACTCACATGTAATACCATTTTTTTTCATACACACATGCAGTATAATATATAGTTGTATTTTATCCAGTATAATTACAATGGTTTTGAGAGAGCTTCCAAAAGCATTGTATAAAATATTGCTAATTAGTTGAGTCCACCGGATCTCCTACCCCTCAATTACCCAACCCCTCCGCCCACTTACTTCAAGCTTGAGTGCCACTTGGGATGGAGACTATGAGTTGATTGCCTCAGATCTGCCTCGATGAGCCTCATCCCTCTGTTTTTTTTCTCCCCTAATTTTTTTTCCGCCCCAACCCCTCAGGAATGTTGGTCCCTTCTTCATGTTTTGATTAAACTAACCTAACTGCTTAAATATACAGTACGCATACGTATGTACTTTACGTGTACGAATGCACTTCCAACCAACTCTTAGTTTGCTTTTTTTTCTATTGAAAAACCTAGAGAACGGTCGAGATTATTTATTTATTATTTGGTTGAGTGTCACTCAGAGAAAAACGATTTTTTGACGGGAATGTTCATTGCTAATTGGGGAGGATGATTGCCTTTGGGATGGATAAAATTTCATCAGTTCATTAGAATGATGTGATTAGTGTCCAATTTGAGGCTGCAACGTCGAGATTAATCGCATCATTCTAATGAGTCGATGGAATTTATCGACCGCAAGATGACTCAACCTTTTATAATTCATAGACGCGATCACTGGTCAACCCTTAATTTAATACATTTTTCATCGCGCTGTGTCGAATAAGTATACCTTTTCAGTCACATTGAGATGAAAAAATTGGTTTGTAACACGTGCTAAAAATATTTTTTGGCTCGTGGGATTATATCACTCGCCAAAAACCACTTTTTTGCATTTCGTACGAAATATACTATTACGATACTCGCTGGAAAAGTGTTATTACTCGTGGGATTAACTTCGGCTCGTACTATAAACCTCCCACGGACCCAAAACTACTTTCCCGCAATCACATAGAAATGTACTATTACTTTTGAGGCATTCCTATCTAGGGAAAATCAGGGGAAACTGGTTTGAATATTAGAAACGTGTTTTATCTTTCAGCTACTAGTCCCTAATTTTCCAGAATTGATTCCTAATCTTCAACGATTTTAAACGGTTCCCCTAAAAATAAGGGATTAGTCTCCTGGAATTAACGACTCGTTTATCTCTGTGTATAAAAAAAAATGTTAGAGGTGTAACGCGACGAACATTCGAGCTTTACACCTAAGAAAAGCCAATTTCTGCCAGATATCAATTGAATCCATTTCTTACCAAAACCTAGTCCCTTTAAACTGGAATTCACTTTGTCCGAATATTGTCGTCAAAACTCGTAATTTCTCTCGCAATCCGTGGCACTCCCCGTAAAACCCATTAAATCGCCTCGTCCACAGAGAAAGGGTGTCCCGGAGCAGGCGATAATAGAACCATCCGCCCTGAAATAATAATTGTATCCCTTCCCCAACCCCTCCGGGAATGAGGCGAAAACAAATGACTCTAAGGCGATACCGGATTGTCTTCGGTTGCAGCATACTAGGAATGTACCTGTTCGGGGGTAAGTTTTGCATGTGGGCGGACCGGAGTCGGCCATGTACCTGTGCCGAAGTGGTATCACACCACCCAATGTGTCGCTGTGATCGAAAGCATTTCAACGACATCGTCTGGGCACTTGTCACTGTATTTCAGGTACCAATGTTCCAATAAAAGCTACCCTCTCACTGAGTATTTCACAAGCATCCGAAATAAAAAAATCAACTTTATTATCAACTTCTTCTTGTCCGTTATGCGTTTCTTCTTTGTCTGTCATTGATTCTCTATTATTGACTGTTTATATTCATAAATGTCGTTGTACTTACAGCGCTCGTTAAGCAACCAAACACTCGTATCCTCGGCGAATGTTGTATTTATTATTTAAAATTATTTATCCACATGCCAACATCGAGAATAACGATGGAAGCATGGCTAAAATATTTTCATTTCCCATTATTTTCAATTCTCCTCATTGATCTAAAAGCCCTATAATGTTTCATTGAGATGAATAAAATATGTGGATGTAGTCGAACTTTCTTCTCTCTGCTTCGATCGTTACCTCACTTTTTTTTTTACTCTCTCCTACTTTTGTTTCTCTCTCGTTTTATCTCTTGATTTGACGTTATAGTGAATTAAAGAGAAGAATATTCATATTTCACGGATATATCTTTATTTATCTTTTGAACAGATACTCACACAGGAGGACTGGAATGTTGTGCTATTCAATGGAATGCAGAAGACATCCCACTGGGCTGCACTCTACTTTGTCGCGCTAATGACATTTGGCAATTATGTTCTGTTCAATTTGCTCGTTGCCATTCTTGTCGAGGGTTTTTCTTCTGAGGTAAGTGAATCCACTCTGAGCCAGTCGGGGATTTCATGTCAGAAAGCCCCGCCAATTAATTCTCCGTTTTTCACTTTTCCCCCCTACCACATTTTTTTTCCTCCCCCGTTTGTTGACTTTTCCCTCTGTAGAGAAATGAACGACGTGAAAGGGAACAAAGGGAAATGGCAAAGCTCGCTGCGAAGGAGTCTGGTATTGGCAGTGACGAGGGATCCAGCTCGAGGCTGTCAGGGTCGCACTCGATAACTGACAGTGACACCTACACCCCTCAAGTTCGTATAATCCTGGCTGCATTCAAATGCTCTTTCTAGAGATGCAAAATTACCGATATTTATGAAATCGCGTCGCATGCGCGAAAGTGACGATTATGTGTGACATACTCAGTATTAAATTACACGGGGAGATTGCGCATAGCAAATATTTCCAAAGTTTAGGGAATATTATAACACGGAAAACAATAACTGAATTGATGTTCGGGAATATTAAGTATCGATTATTCGGTAGTGGAAGGTAGGCCCGAATTAGATAGAACAATAGGAATTTAGAGAGAATATTACCGATTTCGTAATATCAATTATTACTGACTGAGAAGAGAAGAGAGGTAGTCGAAAATATTAAAAATGATTATTTGGTTATTATCAAAATTCTCACGCTGTAATTTCACTTTTCGCATCGCTACAATCAACAGTTTAAAGGGTCAATTAATTGTTAAATGGATAATTCTAAATGTCACGATTGCCTATTAATAATTTAGTGGGCGATTTCACAACCCCATTTTCGAATTAACTAAATATGGATCAATTCGGCTACTTCAATTATTGATTAATGAAGTAATGTCTGTCCAAAGTGGTTTAAGTATTGGTTGAGATATTAATTTAAACGTGAGTGGAATGATTGACGGTCATTAAAAAATAATGAATAATAATATAATAAATTCAAATAATAAAATAATATATAATAATGAAAATCATAATGAATAAATTTTGTAGTGATACGAGTTTATTGATTAAAAATGAAATTACCTTTCAAATAGCGAACACATCATTTGCATCTCTAGTATTTTCCGTGGACTCGAATGGACCTCTCAAAGAGCATCTGTATTATCGAATTTCAGGAGCGCAAAAATTCCTGGCAGAGCGTCGACGATCTCCGAAAATTCAAGGATAATTACAGACGGGACAAGCATAATCGCATGTGGAGAAAGGCAGCTATCGAGGAGCTCAAGTGTAATCTGCAGAAGGAGAATAAAATGATGGGGGTGGCGGGGCAACCGCCCATGATAACTCACACTGCGGCGACGCCCCAGGATTCTCCGAATACCACATTGGACACTGGTTACAGAGACATTAATTACCGTGCCATTTATCCGATTAATCTGTCAATCGAATCCATTGATCGATCTAGTGTGAGTTGAAATTGCCTGGGCCACTTGTAATGCTATTTAATTATTTTTCGGTGTTCTGTATTGGAAGTGTCGAGGGGGATTTATTACGAAATTTATTACGTACATGGAGAAAACGCGCTGAGATAAAATTGCTGTGCTCGCATAGTGAACTGTATTCCAATGGCGAATTCCGGGCCAAATTACTCATCGGAAAAGAGAAAGAATTCGCATGGGTTTTAATATGTGATCAAAGCGTTTTTTTTATCTTAAAGAGCGTGGAAAATTACGATATATCATGATTTCCACATTGAATTCATTTTTCACGAAAATTTCCATGAACAGTAAATTTCACGGAAGAAATTGCTTATGTAGGTAAAATGAAGAGGAGTCTAATTTTTTACATGAAATTCGCTGAATATTACTGAACAATATGAAGTTTTAACATTTGCTTAGTTTTCTACTTGATTACTTGGCAAGCTCGAGATGTTATGAATCAGTGAAGAGAAAGTATCGATCGATGAATTCTCCACAGAGCCAGTGCAGCCTAACATCGGGATTTCTCAAGCCTCCGGACAACAACTACCACAAATATGCAACAAACAATTTCGTGGGGAGCCAAATATCGAGACGAATGAGCCCCGGCATATCGACATTCTCGAATTCCTCACCATCCCGTGAATTATCTAACACGAGTCCACCCAGAATACGCAGAGGATACTCTTGGCGTTTGTCAAGGCCATCGATCTGTCGTAAAAGGTGGTCACAGAGCGACGAGGAACCACCAGCCCAAGCCACTATTTTGAACAATGGTCGTAGCATGAGTGGATCAAATTCTGGGTAAAGTTATCATTCCAAAGTCGATCTATCACCTAGTTGATTTAGTAAACTTGTCAGTGATTTTTTTCTATATTCGGCGAAATATTTGGGAGCAACAAAATATCAATTCCATCAGACCTTTTTTTAGATTCCACTGTAAAATGGAAAATTGAATGAATTCTTTCGGCCTCTCAAAGGAATTTTCCCGTTCTCTCTCTCTCTCTCTCTCTCCCTCTCCCTCCCTCTGTCTCTGAGCCTTTACCAGCCTCAAAAAAATTAGAATTTTGTCTTACACTTTACTTTACTGAGAATTCACAATCATATCATCACAATTTCTTGAAGAACTTGTTGTATTTATATTTTCCTCATCAACTAGATTGTGCACCGGTGAATACATAGGTTACAACGGTGGATATCTCCACGGTTCGATACGCAATGACACGCAGAGAGATGCTCCCAACAACCGTGCTACCATGATTGCGACCCACAATCGTAGTCTCAGCCCTAACAATTCTATCAGGAGTCATAGCTCGTCAATAGGGCATTGTTATACGACTTCCCATCAGGTGGGTGGATACAAAAAGAAGTTCCTCTTTTCATTGAAAAAAAAAAATTCTATTTTAATTAAAGCACACTCTTCATCGAATGTTCAAACTCCCCTTCCCCTCCTATCACACTGGTCTCTCCATTATTTTTCCATTTTCCACTCCCCTCATTTCAATTTCATTCGATTGCATCTCGAGATGAATAGACTTCTCACTTTGAATTCTTCTATTCACATTTCTAGATGAGATGGATTGACGATTTGTCCCGAAGAAATTCACTCCGTAGTTATGAGATTGTTCAGGCCCACAAGGTTCTACCGTACGAGGATATTCCATCCACTACAACACCACGAACAATCAATAATTTGACAATTGATACGGGTGCATTACCGCGCATCAAAAGAGTACAAGATGATACCGAGAACGATAGATACTCATCACACAGTGAACATACACCCCCATCAAATGGTGGAGGTAGTGCAAGCAGTGTGGAGAGAATAAAAAAAATCTTCATGTTTTTCGAGCCCAAAGGCTGTATGAAGGAGCGAGACGAATACTCATTGTACATATTCTCACCAAACAATAGATTTCGTATGTGGTGTACATGGTTTGTCGATAGAAAATGGTTTGACAATGTTGTACTTGCATTTATCGGATTAAATTGCATAACACTTGCTATGGAACGCCCTACAATAACATCAGACAGTCGAGAGAGGGCATTCCTTGCCACTGCCAATTATGTATTCACCGTTGTCTTTGCAATCGAGATGTTTGTTAAGGTGAGTAGAGCATGTTAACAAATTTTTCATTACAATTTCCAGTAGACGAGGAGTCAGACCTCTGAGGCAACTGAAATTTCAAGGAATATCGTTATTGAAAACAAGAAAAAACAAGTGAAATTCCAGCGTTTAGTGAATATTTATGTCTCGATGAAAAATCAAATCAATTGAGAGATTATCGGTTGTATTCTCTCTGCAGTTTTGGGACTCTCCTAAATTTTCTGTGCAACTAAAAAATTCATAATTTTTTCTTCCCTAAATGGCATTTAGTCAGACTGAAAATTAGCCGTTAACACCACATGAAGTTACACTTTTCCTCTAACAGCGCGTTAATAATTTGTTTACCTTGCTCATTGAACCAGCAATTCACTAATTGTAGTAGCTGTTTCCCAAAAATACAGGACCCTTAATTATCATCACCTTGAAACAACTCATCCCGCATTATCCGGTATATACCGTGCACCTGTAATAAAGGCAATTTGCAAATTGTTCAGTGATGATGAAAAATTAAATCGGAAAATGCATTTTAACGATATTTCATCTTCTACCTTCCATTAGGTAAAATCGTGCACGAGTCACTGTTTTATTCAGTCTGTAAAAATGGATGCAAGTGTGTTCTGTTCTGTTGAAGTACCATACATCGCGTAGAACAACCTGGATCCAGTATTAAAGGGAAACATCTGTTATTTGTGAAAGTAGCATGAGAAATATGAGAGAAAAAATGATGCTCGACATATCACGACATATCTGCTACAGACATTGTGAATAATTCCCCATTGGAAATATAATTGCAGGTGGTGGCCTCGGGGATGCTTTACGGTCCAGATGCCTATTTTACCTCTGGCTGGAACATAATGGACGGTTCCCTCGTTATAATATCAATCGTTGACTTGTTGATGTCCTTAATATCGTCCAGTAGTCCACGTATATTTGGAATACTGCGTGTATTTCGTCTGCTGAGATCACTGAGGCCTCTACGAGTTATAAATCGTGCACCGGGTCTGAAACTAGTGGTGCAAACGTTGTTATCATCCCTGAGGCCAATTGGTAATATCGTTCTAATATGTTGCACATTCTTCATAATTTTTGGTATACTCGGTGTGCAGCTATTCAAAGGGGCCTTTTTTTACTGCGACGGTCCTGATATTAAAGATGTACACAATAAAACAGACTGCTTGAAGGATAAGAGAAACGTCTGGGTGAATAGAAAGTACAATTTTGATGATCTCGGTAAAGCCCTTATGTCACTCTTCGTATTATCGTCGAGAGACGGTTGGGTTAACATAATGTACACGGGATTGGATGCTGTTGGTGTTGATCAACAGCCCGAGGAGAACTACTCGGAGTGGCGTTTGTTGTATTTCATAGCATTTATTTTGCTCGTTGGCTTCTTCGTTTTGAACATGTTTGTTGGTGTTGTTGTTGAAAATTTTCATCGTTGCCGGGAGGAGCAGGAGAAGGAGGAGCGCGTACGTAGAGCCGCCAAAAGGGCACTACAGATGGAAAAGAAGAGGCGTAAAATGCACGAACCACCTTATTATCAGAACTACTCAAAGCCAAGACTCCTGGTGCACAATGTTGTAACATCAAAGTATTTTGATCTTGCTATAGCCGCTGTTATTGGATTAAATGTTGTAACAATGGCAATGGAATTTTATATGATGCCAAAAGCACTGACATACGCATTGAAAATATTTAATTACTTTTTCACTGCTGTATTCATCCTTGAATCAATGATGAAAGTACTCGCATTGGGAATTAAATTGTACATGAAGGACAGATGGAATCAGCTTGACATTGGTATTGTTATTCTATCGGTGGTTGGAATTGTACTTGAGGAGCTTGAATCCAAAATAATACCGATAAATCCGACCATTATCCGTGTTATGCGGGTCTTGCGTATTGCAAGAGGTCAGTATTGATTTTTTCTAACCATCGAATTATTTTTCTTTTTATGAGCTTTTGTTGTTCGTTGTAAATTTAATGACTTACGTTATCTTGTGTACTTGCAGTACTCAAGCTTTTGAAAATGGCAAAGGGAATAAGAGCTCTGTTAGACACGGTGATGCAGGCATTGCCGCAGGTGGGGAATTTGGGACTCTTATTCTTCCTCTTGTTCTTCATATTTGCCGCCCTTGGGGTGGAGCTATTCGGTCGACTTGGTGAGCAATTCATTGTAATCGTAGTCGGGCAGTGAAGGACTTTCAACTATTGATCTTATGATATTCAATTCAATTATTAATCTCTTCCCTTTTTTCTTTCATTTTGTCTGTGCAGAGTGCAGCGATGAACTGCCGTGTCAGGGTCTCGGTGAGCATGCGCACTTCAGTAATTTTGGCATGGCCTTTTTGACCCTCTTCAGGGTAGCAACCGGTGACAATTGGAATGGCATCATGAAGGACACACTACGTGATGATTGTGACGATTCCACAGACTGTGTCAAGAACTGCTGTGTCAGTACAATAATAGCGCCGATTTTCTTCGTTATTTTTGTTCTCATGGCACAATTTGTTCTTGTCAATGTTGTTGTTGCTGTATTGATGAAACACCTTGAGGAGAGTCACAAGCATCTCGAGGATGAGCTTGATATGGAGATGCAGTTGGAGCGAGAGTTGGCAGCCGAACAGCAGGAGTTACTTGAGAGAGCCGAAGCCGAGGAGGAGGAGAATGAGAGGCAAGAGTTGGCGGCTGAATTGGGATTGGACGCTGGGGATGAGGATCTCCTCGAGAAACTGCGACTGAATGGACTCGATAGATTGCGAAAATACGACGATTTGGCTGACAAACGTATTCGTGAATTTCATGGTGAATACCTCAAGGAGAGATTACGTCCGGGCCTCTCCAAAGTTCGATCGTTACCATCCAACTTCATTTACAATCCACCGGCAGAGAGACAACTGCATACAGACGATTCTACGAGCTCGACGACACGTAGGAGCAATCACCGAAGACGCAGCTCATCATATCGCGGTATTAAGCAGTCTCGAATCAATCTCAAACGTCGTGAAACATTCCATTCACAGCAGAGGGGTCCGCTGTTGCCGACCATTACACACTTTGAAATAGCTGGGATACCGAGACCCCTTAACAATCTATCGATACCACGAATTATTCCCCAGAGGAGTCCTTCGCCCCATGGAAGTAAATATCTTCGTCCCGAGGTGGAGCTAGATGTGGACAGAGTGTGTCTCGGTCTCGAGGAGAAGACGATAGTGTGGGCGCCATTAGAGGAGACACCGCAGACAGCAGACACCAGCCTCAGTGTACCACCAAAATCCACAAATTACTTATTAACCGTTGTTGACAGCCCCGACAGTCTGCGTTACGAGGCGAAAAGCCGCAGGCCGGATGTGACTAAGGATGAACCACTTGGGAGACTCGAGCCACCCGAAGATCTCGACGTTCACTCTGTAATTAATGAGAGGAGACCGTCCAAATTCAAGATCACGAGTGATTACACTAAGACACACACGGATAATGATAATGATAATGAACAGTTCTCGTCGTCTCAGGGTACTAATATCGATGAGTTATATGTCGCAACGAGTGTTAGGGATGATGAGGTGAATGATAATTCAGCTGGTATAAGTGATTTAGATATAACTGAAGTTAATAAAGTTATTTGCACACCCGTTAGAGATCTAGAGGCTGAAGTTAATATTTATGTTGATGAAGATGTTGATGATAGTTCATCGGGTAGTTCTGGTGAGCATGGTAAAAGTATAAGTATCATTGTCGATCCAAGTGCTTATTTAGAAACAAGCACTGGTGTTGTTGACGAATCATCGCAGATGGATGATGTTATTAATGAAATAAGAAATAAATTTGACGCGTGAAACATAATTGAGCATCGGTGTGCCCGAGTTTTACTCGCTAGTCGGTGATAAATCTTCCATAGTCTGTTTATAAAAAGAAAGCAAAATTAATATGATGAATTAATTTGTATTAGAGTTTAATGGTGAGTCATATATAGGGGATTAAATAGGCGATAGGTAGGTAATTGTACATGTTATGTGGGAGTTATTGAATGTCTGCTGCCTCAAGTAAACATTGAATTGATGAACTTTATTGAGTGATTTTGAAAAATGTCATACGATGGTATGAGAAATGCGTAGTGCATGACAATATAGACAACGTTGTGAAATGAGAAAAACAAAAACCTCTTCGTTCGTGTAGAATTCCTCGATTTTTCTCGTCTCGAGTGGTGAAGGAATTGAGAGGATATCCCAGGGTGGAATCACGATGTTTTGACCAAATCTTGAGGGTGTCTTTTTTTCTTATAGAGAACAGACAAATCCGGTGGGAACTTAGTTTCAAGGGGATGGAAATAGGTAGAGGACAATCGACAATAGTGAGCTTGACAAGTGATGTTGATATCCTCATTAGTCAAGAGTCTGAGAATTGTGAGTTGAAATGATAAAATTAACGACATAAGTGTTTATACACTTCTCGTACTGCGTGTCCTATATGCAGCCTGTGAATCGTATGTAACGATCAATATTTTACGTTGAGAAAAATAATGTAAACTCGAAATCAATGGAGAATTGTATTATTCTAATATTTCCACAGTGCTCTGCCATTAAAACAAAACCATTGACAATCTTATCTCATTATTCACGAGCTAAATGTCATGTACCTCTTTTACACATGACACTCGTTGAATTTACGTAGGAATTGCTAGATTAAATAACTATTGACTTTTGTTTTTGAACGGAATAACAAAATTTCTGGGACGAATTTTAGGCAATTGTCCTTCATCGTCCAGCGACAGGTGGGAATCAATTGTTCCATTAGAGCTAAAGTAATTCAAAAAAAAACTATTTTCAGCTTCTTTCGGAACATTTAGAAAAGTTTCTTATTAAGATCTGTGATATATATTTCAATCATAGAATATTTCCTGAAGAAAAAAACAAAAAATATGAAGAAAAATAGGTCAAAGTGCAGCCGAAAAACTGACAAATGTTGGAGGAGTCATTAATCGTAAACTTTACAAATAATGGTAAGAAGTTGGTGAATTGATAAAACAAAAATAATGGAATATAGATGGGATGATAAATATGTTGAAAACAAAAAAAAACAATATAGACAATTCTACAATTGTACATAGAATATTCTATCTACACTCGATGTGCAGGTTTATTTTGATACTACAAAGGTATAGATAATTAATATATTGTATTGGAGTATGAAACTGTATGCCTTCGCGATCGTTGGCGAGCGTTCGCGCGGTGACGGTGTCGCAGTGTTTCGAGGGAAAATAAGTTGCCTGGACAATCTGGAAAAAAATGTACTGGAGGAATGACGTTCACTTTTTACGCTATTCCCCGGAATTTTTCCGCCTCCATGGGAGATTCTCTGGACACCGTGACCGTTTCTTCAATGCTCTTTGCGCTCACAAGTCACAATTCGATGATGGACTGGTATATAATGGAGAAAATTATGTCGGTCATGAGAGATTTCATGCGGAGGGAAAAAATATCTAAAAATGTAGTTTATAAAAATTGTTCCACATTCAATGATTAATCATCTTTATGCATTTTCAGAATATTTGTTAGAAATCACAAACAACAGATTTTTTTTGCAATTAGGAAATAGAAATATAGTCTATACAAAGAGTCATTTGGTAACTGTTTTTATTAATATTTTTGATTATTCACCGAAAATTACATTCACACACTTCAAAAACATTTTCCGAAGAGGAAATTTTATGGTTTATCAAATGAGGGTATAATTTTTGGGTATGGAGATTAACTTTACCTACTCAAAAATTTCCTTTATGAGTATTAGAAATTGCACTCGATCGAAATTTTTCAGGTGCAGTCACTCCAAATTTAGTGTAGCCTCTGGCAAATATCGATCACCTTTATACAGCAATTTTTTGATGTAAAGAATTCTAAATACCTAGGTTATGATTTTTTTCAATGAAATTATGTTCTTTAATTACTTGAATTTTCTTAGTAATTTCCCTCAACTTTTTCTACGCGCGAGGTAAAATGTGAAAATAAAAATGACTTTGACCGTCCTCTAGAAATCACTCACTATCGAAATGATCTCGTACGGAACAAGATTAAGTTCTACCATTTTATCATCTGATTCATTGAATCAATGTATTCAATAATAACTTGTGATTTTCGGGCGCGACGAGATCGCCGCGCCGATCTAGTGTAAGTCCCTTCCCCCTTCCCCTAGTAGTCCTAACTTTCTACTTCTTCTAGGAACAAAAAAACCTGCACCCTTCGTAAACTCTGAAAAAGCGGAAAAAATACAGACCTATATTTTCCAATTCCTCACTTTCCTACGAAAAAAAAACTAAATAAAGTGGAATTAGAGAGAAACCGAGAAATGAATAGCCTTCTCCAGACCTGAATTCGTGCATGAGAAGAAGCCATACAAGTGGTACTCGTAAAAATGAATTATATTTAAGTTTAAGGAAGTAATTGTGACAAGAGAAAACCACTGTAGATAATGTGCCACACCCTTGTTTTATTTATTACAGTGAACAAATATGAAATGAGAAGCACCAAAATGTGTATTTGCGGGTGCATGAAAAGAAATAAATCATTATATTGATGCAATCGAATGTACGATATTGCCGGGTGAATGAGAGGGAGAGATCGAGATTAATAAATTAATGGGAACAGCGCCCTAGTGTATAGCGTATACAATAAAAAATATTTAAAAAATCTAGAGACGAAATATTGGATCTTAAAGGGGCAAACAATGTACGTGAGTAATAAATTGAGTGATGAAATTATCCGTTAAATATGATTAATTATTCATACTCCTATCTCGTTAATTTAGCTGCTTATTTCTTCAATTTACTTAGAGTACCGTGCACTCGGATGCGGTAGATGCAGGTGTACTCGGGGCTGCCACTGTTGGAGTGGATTTTCACTTCGATGATTTCGTAAGGGTCCTTCCCGGGTTTTTTGACTGGGAAGTATTGCACTGGCGAGTTGCAATTGTCGTAGGTAAATTCACCGAATAGAAATCCGTCGGTGTCTTCTTTATGTTTTAAGCCCTGAATCATGACAATGGAGTCCAGTGAAATTAACAGAGTTTGAAAATTATTGTTGCGGAATGAGATTTTCTCTACGATTGAAATTGATTATTTCAACTTTTATTGTAATTTCATGGCATCGCAGAAAAAATCCTTATTTTAAGAATTCAAAGATTCTATTGAACTTTTTGTTAGTTTTCAGGCATTTCGATTGAGATGTTTTCTATAGAATTTTCTCAACTTAAATTCACTATTTTTTCTCATTTTTCTTTTTTTTTGTAATCAAGAAAATTAAATGAAAAAACTTGAGCTGGGGAAATTCTATATTACAGAATTAATCGCAATAAAATTCTTTTTTTAGGAAAAGAGAAGTCCATTAATTTGTAATTCCTATAGAATATTATCTATTGAACATATTAATAGTCTCAAGCTGATAGCTTCGAAATCCTCAATTTGAGTCTTTTAAAATTCTTAACATAAGACTTAATTTGAGCAAATTACAACATTCCTCACGTTTTACGTATTCAAGGATGTTCATCGTAAAGTTGGCCTTGAACTGAGTTTACTTATCTAATTTCCTAACTTTGCTACAGGAATGTTAACTTGTTGTTATTAAGTTGAACCCCTTGATTGTTTCGATTATGCTCCAAAGCTGGAGTAAATTGTTCATCACTCAGAACTAATAAAGTTACCCATAGAGAGAAGTCCCGAGGTGCGGTGGAAGTCTCGCCAGTAGGAGAAATTGAGGGCGAGATGTGTTCGAGTGTGACACCGGATACATAAACACTCCCCAGAAGTTCGATAACCACAGATCCAGTGTTCCCCTTGAATGGCCAACATTCTCCGGGAAGAACTCCTGTCTATCAACTCGGCCACTGTTAACGTCAATTACTCAACGGCTCTATCTATTTTTACCTGTATCACGGTTCTCGGGGTATTTCGGCTCTGGCACAGGGGCATACCGAAGAGGGAGAGGACTGAGGCGCCCGTCAAGTATGGCTCTGTGTCTCTCGTCGAGACGATTGATCCTCCTTTTAAAGTCAAAGGTTATCAATCGAAGATTGTTAAAGATAGTTGAAGGTCATTAAAAAATTATGGAGTTTTGAATGTAGTCCAGCAATTAGTTTTTACCACTGGCTAGAAAACGTTTTATGGGCGCCTCGACTTCGTCAAACTCTTATAAGGAAAAATCTAGTGGTAAATTTGAGCGAATTTGCTCGACAACTCTATTGGTTTTCTGTTGAGATATTTTCTATAGAATTTCGGCGGCTGTCATTTTTTAAGTTTTTCTCTTTAACTTTTTTGTTAGAATAAAAAGGAACAGTAGAGTGGAAAACCGAAAATTTCAACCAAGAAAATTGCATAGAAATTTGTTAATAGAAAACATTTTTATAAAAAAATACAATTCTATTATGGTTGACTATAAAAAATGTTGATCAGTCTCTATACCGACATTTCACACCCTCATTTTGAAATGAATACATTTAATAATCATTCACATAAGTGTAACTATATTTGTTCAATCATCTCTGACCATTCATGACACTGTTCGATTTGGATTTTGTGTATATGATGGACCCGCAAGATAATAGTTTGAAAGAATACTAACCAGCCGCTTCGAGTGCATAATCAGTACGGCCAGTTTTATCAGCATCGTAAGTCTGTATTTCCCTCCTGACCATATCCTTGAACATCTCGCTATTCTCAGCGCCCAAGTCTTTCAAGGGGATTACGAAAATTCCGAGAATAAAGCAAAAATGGAAATTACGAAACACGTTGAAAAATTAATTAGCAATTACCTTCTGACACCTCGTTACGGAGTTTCGAAATAGCTTCCGACATTTTTGGCATAAAACTGCTAATTTCTGTTAGCCTATTCTTAAGATCATCCCTCAACTCAATGACATTTTTAACTTCCACCTGAGGAATAATTCAACACCTGTCACTCCATGAGTTTGATTTCCTATATTACCTTCAATTACCGATTTACCGTGAGTGTATCCAAGTGACCCCGGAGAGTTTTCAAGTCAGATCTTATTGTATTTAAGGAACCACTTGCAGAGTATTTGTCGCAGATGTAAGATACAGTCATCGCTGAGAATTAATTAACCAATTGCTGTCAATATCATTACTCTTGCAGGTTTTAAGAGTACTTACCGAGGAGACTTGTTACTATAAAAAATACTAGAGTACGTGTGAATGACTGGAGGAAAATTCTACGGCTATCACTTCTGGGTAAACAACTTCCGGAATTTACACAGCAACATCCACTTCGGGAATTCATCTGGGTTTCATCGTGTTCAATATTTTTTTGACAGTTGATCGGCTTTTTTTTCGTTTCTGAGCGGGAATATTCAGTCGGCAGCAGTTGGGATCCGGAGGACGAAGGGTGAATACTTAATTGGTAAATAATGACGCAAGGGATTATCAATAAGGAATTCTTTTTATTATCTGGACGGGGATTGTTTTCCACATTGGAAAAAGACACATCTTAGACTAATCTCATGTAATACTGATTGCTTAGACTAGATTAAAGTGGTACAGGCAAAATATAATTTACGTAGGAATCAATGGAGAAAAACAGACACTTTTGACTATTCTTATACAATGTTCTTTATTTTTAGATCAATTTATTTCATATTATTCTGACAATAGAAAAAAGATTTTCGTTTCTAGAACAACAGGGCTCAAAATTCAGATTATTTCTCTCTCCAGTGAAAAAAACATTTAACGAACAATTGATCGTTCAAGAAAAATGAAATGTGTCTATTTTGCCCCACTCATCTCTACTCATATTATGTTACAGACGGAGTAGATGTTTCTTAGGATCGAAGGCAAATGAGTCCATTGGTAAAATGACATCAGTTTCCTTTATACATTAATGTGAGTGGGCTTTGAGAGCCGAGTGTATACGCACACTCAGTCGACTTTCAAAATCGTAGTCACTATACTGGGATTGTGCTTTTAACAGTGCACTTACGCCCTCCGGTACTGACTGTAATAATTCCAAATACGATTACTTCTAGATATAGCTTATTCGGGGGCCTCCCTCTATCACTTCAGAGTGGATTAATCGACAGAATTTTGACATCTGATGTAATGCTTTTTTTGATGAGAATTGTTTAGACTTGAAAAATAGAATTGAATATGCTTTCTTTTTTAGATACCACGAAAAACAAATTTTTAGACGTGCTTTTTGCTACATCCAATAAAATGTTCTTCAAACTTTAATACTGTATATACTGTTCGGCTTCAAAATATCTCCTATGTTCTGTTGGATCAATTTTTGTCAATCAGAGCGACCTTCTTTTAGGCATTACAAAAGAAAATGAGCGGAATGGAAAAATAGAAAAATGATTGATAAATGTCAAATCAAGATGGTAAGTAATGTAAATGGGTTCAATTCCAAATGATTTTATATGTTCTACGAGAAATCGCCGGCCACCGCAGACTTTCACGTTTCAAGGGGTTCCCTTAAGGCAACAGAAATACTTCGGTCGCAACGTAATTATGACAAAAATACTCACGTTTGTTTTACACAACGTGCCGCCAAGTTCGTAAAGTGCAAAAGCACTGATGTGTTGATTCTCAGAGTCATTGTTAGGTACACGTAGTTTCAAACAGTTTTTAAAGCATTTAACGGCAGTCACTTGCTCATCCAGGTAAGAGTGAGCGGCGCCTGCTATGAGATAGGCCAGGCCCATCATGGGTTCATCATTCTGACTGCGTTTGCATTCTAAAAGAATAGAAAATAGAGGCATTGAGAATTAGAAGGATTAGCATTAATGTTCAAACGGCCTTTATGCAGTCTTCCTGAACTAGCCAATTTAATCCCGAAATAGTCTTGATTTCAATTGGATGTGATCACTGAATGAATTTACAATGTAATTGGCTATATTCCATTTGGATTTTCAAATTTTACTATAAGTTTGAAAATATCAGAATTTCAGTAACAAATAATTTACTTATGCGCTACATGTTGGGTGTTTATGTGTCGGGTGTTTATGTTAAATAATAAGAAATCATGCAAGCTCCCTACAGACAAATATATCCCGATACTTGCAAGGCGCTTAAACCTCGTCGCTCAAGAGATATTTGGACTTGAATAACTCAGCGAATTTACATGCCCGAAGAAATTCTCAATCAATTTCAAACTGATCGGCTTAGCCCCAGCGAACTCGTCCACCTTTCCATAATTTTCACCAACTTTAATCTCACTACATACCCGCTATGACATTCCTCAGCGAGTCCATAGAGCACGAGGGCATCGCATTCCACAGATAAAGTAGTTCATAAACCAAAAGTTTATAATATGCAGGGGCATAAACACCCCCATTCTGGTCCACTAACTTCACCGCTCTTCTCGCAACAAATGTATCCAACTGCGTCGTTTTACCCCCACCAGAAATCATCACATTAATTTCTTTAAAAGTACTGAGCACTTCATGCGACTCACCACTCGCCCCAGAACACACTGTAATGAATTATTAATCATACATCTGTCAGAGCTCCTAAACTCAATGTCAGGAAAATGTGGGACTATACCAGCGGCGAGATACGCGTAAATACTCTCACACCATCTCGAGTCGTGCTGGAGTCTGGCGAAGGATTCGTAAGCTTTTGCATAATTTAAGTGGATGACGTAGCACCAGGCCACCTCGTGCAGACACAGGAGTTGAATCTCTCGTTGAGCAGAGGAAGCCATGGCTCTGTCGTAGGCGACAAGAGCTGCATCAATATTGGACTAAAATTTCAAAGTTGATATGAGCGGCTGGAGATAATGAAAATTGTATTTTTTATTACTCGGTCTAACAAACCGATAAACTGATATTCTATCGCGACTTTTCGTCCCAGTGACATAATATAGTTTTTATTGTACCCAATATTATTCAAAATCTGGTCTCAACATTTTGGACAATTTTTTCTTCTGTCCCTCTTAACCATTATGGGTAGACAAAAGATATCCCGGCTAGTTAAGCTCTCGCGAGTTTAGTGGAGGTCCTCTATAAGATTAAACATTTTAGACGAGAGGTCTATACTCAATTAGAAAAAAAAAGTTATCAACATTTCGTATGCTCGTATCTTTAAAAGTCGCCGGGAAGTTTAAGAAAAAACCATTAATATGTCGAAAATAATATTACATTCTTTTTCTAACAAATAATATGTTGAAAAAGAAAATGGTTTGTTTTGTTGCAGATAATAATAATAATAATAATATGCTTGAGCACCTGAAGTCGTTCTGTGCGACCTGAGAAAAATAGAAAAAGAGCTCCATTCTGGTACTCCTGTTGACACTCGCTTATTAACTGCTTCGCTGCGTCCACTCCGGATTTAATATTCCAATCGTGGAGAGAACAGAATGGCCTGATTATTGTGTGATAACATAAGAGGGATAGTCTGAAATTGAATGATATCTTTAGTGAATTCTTAATTCAATCAGGTTGATGAATAAAATGTATTCATTAAATGAGGGGGGGGGGGGTGAAATAAAAAAGTTTCAAATACCGTTTCTATTTATTTTTATCATGCAAACATTAATTTATGAATTAATAATTGTATGTTCCTCGAGACGTAAATAGTTCTTCTTCATTAAGCGGCACAATCTAGTTGATAAATTATAAATTGTTATTAATAAATTAAATAATTAATGAAATAATGAATTGAATCATAAAATTAAGTAATTAATTAATAATAGCAATAATTCAAATAAAGACTTGGTTTCCATGATATCTATCAACCTCATTCTGAACCAAAGACACGTATATCGTTTCAGGATTCCTCTACTGAATTCACTTACGTAGCAAGTGGTGCACGCATGTCTTCACTCAGCCTTGAATACATTAGAGCTGTCAAGCCCGCGCGTCTATCCCCCTCAAATCCCAAAAAATGGATTAACTTGAGGAGTGACGGGGGTACAAGGCTGACGCATAATTGAAAAATTCCGTAACCAAAACTGACGGCTGACATTAGACGAATTACTTCCGCTGGATCTACAAAACTGAAAGGATTTTTTTTTTATTTGAAGATCTAATTAATATTGTATTACACTATGAGTTAAAAAGTGACTTTTTATTAAGTTCTACATAAAAAGTTTTAGTAAATCATCTCAATTTATTCATGAATTACTCTATTTAATTCATAAAAAGCCGTTCATTTAAAAAATACATGGAGTTTTTCCTCATGAAATTGAAGTTATTTAGATAAAACTTTTGAAATTCATAACAATTCTCTAAAATTCTACAAGAATTGTTATAATCGAGTTAATTGGAAAGCCCCAAAGATTTTAATGAAATTCCAATTGAGACTTGAGTGACCTCTAATTTCTTCCTCTTCTCTGATCTTAATAAATATATATTTAAATACCACGTACTTATGCTCAGGCTCGTTAGTCATTCCAGTTAGCGAAAATATCATTGACAATGAAGTTTTAATGGAAGAAGGCGAGAGTATTGGAGTGGATGTAGAAGTAGTGCTGTGGTAGGAGCCGAGTGACCATTCCGAACTCCTATACCGCGAACTCAAAAGTCCATTCTCGTTATATACGTAGTTCCCATTGAACCCTGTGAGATATATTTCGGGGAATTGAAAATAAATGATTAACTATTTTGGCACGGGAGAATGGAGGAGGAGGTAGGAGGAGAGGGCGAAAAGATTGAATTACCGGATGGATTGATGCCGAATGTACGTCGGTAGAGCTGGAGAATTTGACAATACGTGTGCTGATAAATTCTCCACGCCTTCCTCATCATCCACCCACCTCGTACGTAACTGCTGACTTCCTGTTGAAGAAGTACCAGCATTGCAGCACACACTTGGGTGTCTGCCAGGACAATCTGTTTCTCTAGTTTTCTTGCGTAGTCATCCTAAAAGAGTGTGGGTGAAATATACTTTTCGTGTCGGCGGACCTGAAAAACTCCGTTTCATTGGTGTTTCCCAGGTCCCACCTCACGAAAAATAACATCCACGCCTTGGCATGGAAAACATATCACCCTCCGCCAAGTGCTTGCCATCCTCACCTTCGGCTTGTAAGGCAATTTTGTACGTGAGAGACGATGATCTGTTTTCCAAAGCTCGGCCATGAAATGTACTATTTTGTAGAATTTAACGGGATTACATTCGGCAATTCTGTTTCAATTAAAGTCAAATTCAATTAAAGAAACGAATGAAAACATTTCCGATGAAATCTGTTGAAAATCAGTTCTTGAGTTTAGTACTCGAATTACCTTTGTTCCATCCGATCAAAAGATTTAAATTACATTCAATTAATAAAAGATTTTCCATTGAACCAGAAATAAGATAAATGGTTTCCAAGTATCTCATAACGAATGGAACCAAAATTTCGTGGCAATATGTCATCGAATGAGACTTCGAAAAATCTTTTTTCTCTTTTAAAAAATAGCAATAACAATTCACTTTCATTTTCAGGTGCGTCTTCAAAAAACGTCTCGGAATTTGAGAAAGACCTTGCATTAGAAGCCATTAATTGCCTACATTATAAGCTATCTGCCCAGAACAGCTTCAAAATTTGAAAGGATATGTCATCCACCGATTTCGCCACATCCCCAAAACATCATTTCTCAACCAGTCCCCAATGAAAAAAAAAACACTGAATAAAAAGTGCAACTCACATCAGTCGCAGCCGAACCAAAAACCTTATTAGTAACACTCTTCAACCACCCAACATCTCCAACACACTCTCTCTCGGTTTCTTTTAATAACTTCATGGCCAGATGGAATTTCTCGTCCTCAAACGTCATAAGTGCATTCTAAAATAAATCCCAGTCATTAAAAAACCCCTCGCCTCAACCCCAACTGCCGATTTAATCGACCCCCCCATTAATTTATAATCCTCACCATGAAGAGCATGTAGCAGCGTGCGGTTTTCACATGGAAGCTATCATTTCTATCAGCAAACAGCACTTCCGCTTCGTCCGACTTATTATTCAAGAACAGGTCAAGACCCCTTTTAGCAACACTCCAATCTGGTTCCGAAGTAGCTGCCATTATCAGTTGAGATGATGGATTGTCATAAACTCCGCAAACATTTTTTTATAAAAACACTTTTTACGAATTGTCACACATTATTTATCAACATGGTTGTATCACTGGAGTGATTGTGATGCTACCGTAGGGTCAAGTAACCCATCGGGTTGTGTGCAGTGGTGCTGCCCTTCCGTTGTTACATACCTCGTGAAAGGTGCATTGTATTGATTTTGGCATGAGTCGGAGAATTATACCACTATGTGGGTCATTTGAACCCATTATTTAATCGTGCATTACTCAGGACACACAATCCAACATGATGATTTTGGATTTGTTTAGTATTTCACAAATACATAAATATTGCAAGTAATCACTCACACTTCGCAAGCGCAGCTACCGCCGGGCGCGTGCGTCCCGAATTGTTTGGAACTTTATTAACTTAAGGAGTAAATATTCATCAATTGATTGGGAATAAAGGAACCTACAGAAAAAAAATTCTGCTTTCCGGTAAGAAGAGGGACTAGATAACAAGGAAAAATTTTTCATGTCAATTGTCATGCCATTTTTTTGTGAACAAACCATTTACAGAGAAAGGAAAAGGAAGGTCAGATTTTAAAATTGGTCGTGTCTGAAAAATGATTCTCAATAGATTCCTCAGGCAATAGCCTCTTCTGAAACCTTGATTTAATATTAAAAAAAAAACATGGTTAAAAATCAAGCTGGCTCTTAGTTTTGCGATAAATTTGTGTTTCGTATGAAGAACAACAATTCTAGGCAATTCTAGTTGGCTATTTTCAACAGGATTCCGTCAGTATTAAAATAGATCATAGAATAATAATAATGATAATAATAGAATTGGTATAAATAATTTTTATTCCCTATTCCTGTTCGTCTCCAAGTGGTCTTATTTACAGATATCGGAATCAGTCATTGCAAAAAAAAATGATCCGCAATGATTGTATAACATCGTAGAAGCAATAAAAAAACTATTTGCTCAACTCGAATTAGAATTAGAATCCATTGGAATTGACATAGATAATTTGCATTATTCTCCTATTGTAAAAGTCGTTGAGAACAGTGTTGTCTCCCCTCCCCCGTATTTTAGGACATATTTACAATAATCTGTAGGGAAGGTGTTTATGTATAATTATACAACTTAACATTCAATTTATCCCTGATACGATGAGATTTCTCATACAAATTCGAATCCTTCATATTTCAAATCAGCTATTTTCATGTCTGGCATTAGTATCTCTCCATCGATCGTGAATGCTGTGATGTAAGTTGCTGTTTGGCCTTGAAACTCTTCAGATTTTAGGGCAATTATGACGGCATCGTCAGTACCAGGTAGAAATTTAAAACTTGAGAAACCACGAACTGGTATTCTTCCCTCAATTTTCGTCGTCTGCAAAGAACACCCTGGGATTTAGCTCATGAAGATTATATTTTATGGAGGTAAAAGCTTTTTGTAATTTAAAAATTCGTATTATAATTTAAGAATTTGACGAAGTTAAGATATAAAAATCTTTCAAACGTATCAAATGCATAATCGCATCAAACGTATCTTGTTCTCTTAATGTAGTAAACTCATAATCTCTATTATCTCAAGAGTAAAAATCGAATTAAACTGTTTAAACGTTTTGCTACAGAGATATAGTCATTCCAAAGATTATTACTAATAATATAATAGCCGTTACAATTCAAATTACCTTGATCCTGGAGAAATCATCATCAGCCGTAAGCAAATAATTGCAACTCATGACTTCATCCAGGGTCTCGTTGTAAGTCTCTTTAGAGCACCTTCTGGGGAGGAAGAACCAGCTATTCTTTCTTTCACTCCACATTCCAGACTCGTGGAGCATGTACCCAGGGAATTCAATGTGAATAGCTCTCCTCAGCTTCTTATAATTATCACCCCAATTGACCGAGCGAACTTCACCCTTAGGTGAAATTATCTTCACCCACATTGGGTCGTTGTTGACGAACTCTCCGGTGGGTGTTGTCCACTCCTTCCCCATGCTGCCAACGTAAAGTAAATTATCTTTGACAGTGGCCCATTCAGATTTGAAACCTGAAATACGAAAATACACGATCTCATCAACTGATTATGGCATTCTTTGCAATTCTTCGAACGTAATGCATTTTAAAATCTGGTATCTACGATTCGATAACCGACTGGTAACGATGAGGCAGCACAAAAATTAATCATTCTGTTACATAAGATCGGAACAATGATTCAACAATACAAATTAATTTGTGATATAAGAACCAGAAATGTCAATAAATATGTAGTATGTACTAAATGAGATAACACTGTAATTTCGTTAATTTTATGTCTTAAGTTATCCAACGATACCGACTTTTGGCGGAATAACAGAAGACATCTTTACTCTGACTTCAATTTTTATAAAACATCGCTGAGTCATGAAATACGCGCAAGTCATGAAATTTCCAGATAGATTTAATATTGAATATTCATGGCCATTAAATCTTCAAAAAAGTCATAAAATTTCTACGTAAAGGTAAACTTCAGAAAAAATAGTGAGTTTTTGTTTAGATCTTATCATTTTTGCTAATCGAATTAAGCATCAAAACAAATTCCAGAGAGAAAACTCTTGTAACTTTGCAATTGCACTCCCAGTATTAATTTTTGTTGTTGAGAAGGAAATCAAATTTCTATTCTTACTTATTGATTCACGACAGATTTTCCATGAAGCACTTGCTTGAGCTTCGGACAAAATTATATTAATAAAAATTCTATCGTTTTTGCAGTGTCAAAAATATTGTCGCAAGAGTTGCCCAACATTTTGCATGGAATTGATAGAATACTAAATCATTGACTATCAACCACTCACATCATCTGACAATACCCACCTTTCGTAGCCGTACCATCTCCACCCATGAGAATAAGCCAAGGATGAATCTTGTCTCCTTCCAAATAAAAAACAAGACCAGTTCTATCATCAAAGCTCAAAATTCTCCCATCAAAAGTCACCAATTCCGAGAGTTCCATAGCCCTGCCCTTCATAGCAATATTCGACGAAAGAGTTACGGGTTTCTCGTCGAAATTCACTGAGACCTTGCGATCATTGGGATTCCACGTCAACATTCCTTTCATAAGATAACTAACCCAGAGTTCTTTTTCAGGCACCTTTGAGTCAGTGTCCATGTCACTAATTATCGAAATTTTAAATGTCACTCCAGATGGTGAGTTCGTCGGCGTTGACAGTGGGTACGTGGAATTGTAAACAAAGTGATCTGAGTATTCTCTGCAGTGATTCGTATGACACAAACTGCCGAGTATTTTCGGATATGCGTAGAAAATTACGGGTATAAATAATATAACTAATACTATTAAATATTGAGTCTGCAGTCTCACAGAGCTACTCCCAACCCGGTAGACATGTGGAGTTTGGAGAGCACCTCTCCAGTCCCTCAGCAGTGACATGTCGTCGCTCGTCTTCCTCTTCAATAAATTAAACATATGAATTACTACAACGCAACACCAATATTTTAATTCTACTCCAGTAATCACGAGTCTGATGGCAACAATTGTTCAATACTCCGAAAAAATTGTGTTACAAATAAAAACGACCTAAGGGTTAGGATTAGAACTGAATATAGCCCGAAAAAATCTACACGTATCATGTCCCTCTGTACTATCGATTGAGAATTAATAACTGGAACTAAAAATTCACTTTTGCCTGGCATTTGTAGAAACTTTGCTGAAGGTGCCAATAAAGTGACATTCGTTCAATTCATACGATTTAACTGTCATCTTTGCTCTCACTTTCACCTTTGAGCTGTATGTTTTTAAGTTTTTTTCTTACCCTATGTTTCATAGCCTGCGCACTCATGATGAACCATGAACCATCACGAGACTGATAACAACTTGCAAATACTCCGGTAGAATTTTGAATAAAAACATCGAGTGGACGGTTAGGAGTTGCCAATAAAACTAAAAGTTCACTTCAGCCAAGAAAAGCTACACATATCATCTCCCTCTGTATTACCGATTAAGCCCCAACTACTGGAGATAAATAAATCGTTTGTTCCTTGCATTTGTACAAACTTTTAGTCTCTTTCTCGCTCCACTTACTAAGTCAATAACAGCTATGTGTTTAACAACAGCCAGCAGGAAAACAAAGGTAATGTTTCGTGTTTTTTTTTGTTTCGTCGGTAAAACAGGTGACATGTATTCAATGTGTGTTTCTTGACCAATTTTGATAGAAAAAGGTTAATTTCATATTTTTCGAGATTTGAGGAGTGGGAGGCTTGGAGAAGTGCGGAAGAGTGTTCTCGGAGCTGGTGGAGAAGATTTTGAATGCTGGTGGAAACGTAAAAAGCATTTGTGCATTGTATGGAGATCTCCATTCAAAATACTGCCCGCATTGAATTCATGTCACCTGTTTTACCGATGAAACAAAAAACCAAGAAACTCTACCTTTGATTGTTTTGTGGCTAATAAACATACAGGGCTGACTCAGTAACTGGAGCGAAAAAAAGGTTATTAAATATCAAAAACACATATCAAGGGTTAGGAGTTACCTGTGGAACTGTAAAAGCTATACGTGTTTTCGTCTGTATTATCGATTGAGCTCGAACAAGTTCGAGATAAAAAAATCACTCTTCTCTCGCATTTGTACAAAATTCATCGTTAAATAGTGTTAACAAAGTGACAGTTGTTCAATTGACGCCATTCACTTGACATCTTTGCTCTCACTTTCACCTCTCGAACTGTTTATTTTGAAGTTTTTTTTCTTACCCTATGTTTCACGGCCTGCGTACTCATGACGGGAACAAAACTTCAGTCCAACGTGCTGCCAGTGGTAAAATGGACGGTGAGTGAAAAACGTCAATACATTATCTGTGCGAAACTATGAATTATTAAGTTTTGACTAATGATTAGTGGTCATTACAGATGGTGATTTTACGGGTTACTAATGAGGACGTCGGAAATCATTTGAAATGATTATTTTAGTGACTATTATTAGTGATCTATTTGTTTGAATATTCGGTGGGGATTACCGATTAAGATGGCTGAATTTGTACGCGGCGGACCGAGCGTATCAAACAGTGCAAAGGTAGTTATTTGAAACCTAAATTCTCATTAAGTACAGGAGAAAAATAATTGCTCTTTCCTTGGGTAGACATCAGCACTCATCGGGACTGACTTTTAATTGTTTATTTATCGATTGCTCGTCTGAGATTGTTTGGCTTCTTTGTCTCGACGAGACAGGATGTCTCACTCTACATTTGATGATTCATTTTCGAGATAAATTCTAATGATTGAATGGGAGATGGATGCTTTTGGGAATTCTTTTGTAAGGTGACAGGGAAATTCCTTTCAGATTGATCATCCAAGCAAAGGTGGCTCGCCGAGTACGGGCAGCGAGGATGGGGGCCCAAATGAGTCACTCAATGCCGAGAGCGAGTTTGATCCGTTCCTCGAAAATATCCCGGATGATACGCAGGATACCGAGGAGCCTGACAGTGCCAATGCGACTTTACTCACTGCACCGGCAGAGAATCAGTAATTATTTGTTTGAATTTATCTTTTTTGGGGAGTGAGGAAGCCAGGGGAATGGGAATAACAGGAAGAGGGAATGTTTTGGTAATCTGCGAGACCGGATGTGGGGGAAGGTCTTAAGAATACGGCGGAGGAAGTTGAAGTGATAAGGAAAATTGTGGCGTTTTTCGTGGGAGAAGAGTTGTCATTGTTCTCAGTACGATCAAATGATTTTCCATTGGGTTTTCGTGGGGTCAATGATATTCGGGATTTTTGTCTGAAATTACGAGCACCAGGAAATCCCTCAATTTGCTTGTGTCATTGATACATTTGTCATCCCCTCTCAAAAATAGATTGACTGGGATTCTTTTGTCTTCATTTTTGGTGGTTCGTAGTGAATGAATTAACAATTTTAATTAATCGGTTCTGATCGGAAAAATTGTACGGCATTCGTTAATTGTAATCATTATAATATAATAATTATAACGCTAGAACTAGTATATATAATAGTTCTAATGTTATCAAACAATTGTCGAAGGGAAATCTTTGCTTTTTTAGAGGGATCAATGATATTCAGAATGTGTATTTCAAATTCCAAGCGCTAAACAATTTTTCAGTTTCCGAGTTTAAGTGATAGATAGTATAGTTTTAGTTTGTTAAATCGGCTACAATTAATTGGTATTCATGTCACGAACTCACTGAAAGAATTTACATTGATAAGGAAAGTTGTGGGATATTTGTGGGACAAGAGTTGTAATTGTTCTGAGCGTTATCAAACGATTTTGCCGGGAGAAACTTTGCTTTTTTAGCGGGGTCAATGATATTCAGGATATTTATCTCCAACCACAAGCACTGAAAAATCTCAATTTTCTATTTTAAATTATACACAGATTTATCTTCCCCATGTTAATGAAAATTTCAATCCACGAACCCAAGTCAATCATTCGGGAATGAAATGGATAACAGGGGATTATTTTATTTCTATTTCACGAGTTTTATAGCAAATGCATTATTCATTTTATTCTGTTCAATTAGTGACAATTAATTGGTTTTGATCTTCAGGAATATTTTACACTGGGTAGCTTTACGTTACTACTATCCAAAAAGATAAAATTTTTATGACGACTTTGTAAGAGGACAGAAACTATAGATGGTTATTTTCCAAGATGTAAACATACCATGTAAACAAAAAAAGATTGTCTGGGCATTTCTCTGGGATAAAATTTGTGACTGTTCCTGGTAATGGTGAAGTGATTTCCGTCTATGAATTATTGATTTTTATTGTATAATACCAATGATGCGCCATGAATCGATAGGATAAACCAGGATTTCAATAAGTATGAAGGAGATAAAGCGGCCAAGGTAATAAATTTTCTATGCATTGCAACTCATTTAATTTTAACATCAGTTCAGTGAGGAAAATTGTTTTTCTCCCAGAAAATTTTGAAACAGGAAATTTTAGGTAGTTTGGAACAATTTAACTTGATGAATTATAAATATTTGAGGCAGCATTTTCCTATATTCGGCAACGTTATTTAATTTTAATTGTTAATAAGGGGGGTTGCGCGCACTCACGATTCGACACAATAAAGGAATATTGGACGTTGGTTAATTCATTGAGAATTTACAACATTGAATTATTTGCTACTTACAATTCATTTAAACGCGCTTAATTAATATTCAGGTAGCAACAAGATTCGATTGGGATGATCTAAGGAATTATGAAGACAGATGAAATGATTAAAGGATTATCAAATGCTTAGTATTACATCCATTAAATAATGAAATGATTTTCATTATGAGCTAATGCAGGAAATCTTATATAAAATATACCTTAAGACTTACAGCGTCTAACGTCTCAAAAACTTCTTTGGCAGTGGTACACAATCGGATGAATTATATTCGCAATATAAAAGTTGACGACTTTAATTTGATGACAACTTCTTCAGTATCGACGCTGCAATTTTTAATTACTTCAGTTGAATAGTTTAAGCTATTGGCATTTACAGCATTTGAGAGTGATTTATATTTTATCCCGAGCAATACAAAAAAGTAATTGACTCTATAAGAGTACAACGAAGAGTGAGTTTTCGGCCCCATTCACGGTCATAGGTTTCTTTGACAAGGAGTGGTGGAAATTGATCATCACGTGATAACGTGTAACAGTACTCATCGAGACAATTACTTATTTGTCCCTCTCATCATCATGTAGTTATGTTTGATTCGCTTGTCATCGTCCATAGAAAGCAAAATTTTATTCTCAACCAAGCCTTGTTTTAACAAAAGATCGCTTGTCAGAAGTTATGGAGAGAATTAAATATTGTAGTAATCATTTTGAAGATTGTCCTGCGATGAAAATTTGCCGGGTCACCATAGGCCTAGATCGAGTGCAAGACAGCCAAGTATTCACTAGTTAGAAACTGGAAATTAAGGCTTTCCCAGGAATTTTAGGTAATGGCCAATAATGACAAAACTGACAAATTTTTTGTTTAGATAGAGGGGAGCAGGGTAAAATGGAATGATTTTTAGTATTCTCCAATGATTATGAAAATATTGGCAAATTAGAGGATATCGTAAAACATTCTATTTCCTCCCCAACAAACTCGCTAATCTCTTAAACACCTGGTAGCTCCCCAGAAATAACTTAGTACAAAACCGCCACTTCCTCCTCTGCCGGAAAACTTGCAATTTCACCTTAAAACTTGCAGATGGTACCACGGCCGACTAGACAGATTTACTGCTGAAGAGCGGCTGTGGGACGCGAGTAAAATGGGCAGTTACCTGGTGCGCGAGAGCGACAGAAAACCGGGAAGCTATGTGCTCTCGTACTTGGGCCGCACTGGCATCAACCACTTTCGCATAACAGCTGTCTGCGGTGACTACTATATCGGTGGCCGTCAGTTCAACAGTCTCTCCGACTTGGTTGCCTATTACACACACTGCTCAGACCTCCTGAAACGCGAGCGTCTGATCCATCCAACACCACCGCCAGAGCCAGTCAATGATAAGAAGCGAATAGTCGCTATATTGCCCTACACAAAGATGCCGGACACAGATGAATTGAGTTTCCAAAAAGGCGACATATTCTTCGTTCACAACGACATGGGAGACGGTTGGCTGTGGGTGACCGCCCACAGAACAGGGGAACAGGGCCTTATATTCCGTGAATTGGTTGATGATTTGGACGACTCGATCGATCCGAATACAGTCTTCTCGTGGTTTCATCCGAATGTTACGAAGAGTGAGGCTGTTGATATGCTGGTAAAAGCCGGCCCTGGAAGCTTTCTAGTGAGGCCGTCTGACAACAGCCCCGGCGATTACTCCCTCTTCTTTCACATTAATAATCAAATACAGAGATTTAGGATTGAGAAGAAAGGGGTGAGGTATCTGATGGGGGGACGAACGTTCGAGTGTCTCGATGCGGTTATCAATCGATACAGGAAGGAGCAGATTGTCGAGGGCCATACACTTGTGCAGGCGATGGTGACTGAGCCCGATGGCAGTGTTAGGATTAATCGAGAGGTCCAGCACGCTGAGAAGATCTATGCGACACTCAGAGAGTGTCGTGAACAGTCTGGAGCCAAGAAGAATAAGGGTATCAAGATGCAGGGCTATTTGGAGAAGAAGTCGGAGAAGAATAAAAAGTGGAAGGCATTGTATTTTGTACTTCTGGTCGACGCAACTGACACACATCTGTACCTCTATGATAATCCCAAGAGGACCAAACCCAAGGGACTCATTGACCTTAGCTGCGCCTATCTTTATCAGGTAGAGTGGATTTATTGAGGGGAAGATTGTTCTAATTTCACGATAACATTTTGTTTGGAAAGTTTAGAGGAACTTGATGATTTCTGAGGTTCATTGACAATTGCTTTGGGATTGTGACAGTTTGCTAATTTTATTATGATTTTGTGGACAACAAAGGGCTTTGATTTATTACATTTTTGTATTTATTTGATAATTTGGAGAGAATTGTTTTTTGCAACTTTGGTAGATCGTTATTTCTATTTAATAAAAAAATGTATATTTTTTTTTCCTATCAAAATCAGTAATAGTGTATAACTTAAGATGATTGAATTGAAACTTCAGTGGATTTGAAGAATAAAAAAAATCAAGTTTTAATTTCCTCAATGTATTTGAAATGAACTTTATGAATTGTGTGTTCAAATTGAGAGCTTTCTATGGAGAGGGCAATTTTTATAAAAAAAAAAAATATTAATTCGAGGTCATTTGACAATTTTTAGAATTTGTTTACACTTTTATTGCCATTTGAAATGCATAAAACTGTTTATCATTGGATGTTAAATTCAGTTTTTATGGAGTAGTTTTAAAACTTAGATAAGATTTTCTTCACCCCTATTTCCTTTCTATTTCAGGTACACGAAAGTGTTTTCGATAGGGCCCACTGTTTCCAACTCGTGGAGCGTGCATTGCCCTGTTTAGCAACGATAACTTACCTCGCTGCACCAAATTCAGAAAATGCTCAAGACTGGATAAATGCATTGAAACCCCTCTGCGTGTCACAGTTAACACGTGCCCCCAAGGTAGCACGTTTGCGTGAACTACGATCATTGCATTTACATATACTCGACGCACACAGATTGCCATACAAATTGGTACCAAATCCATTCATTATAATTGCATTAAATAATGTTAAAGTTGCCCGCACAAAAGTTAAGACTGGAATGCACCTACTTTGGGACGAGGAATTTGTCCTGGAGGATGTGCCTCCGGACGTCATGTCGTTTTCATTGACTCTTTATAACAAGGGCAAACGAAGCAAAGATACCGAAGTAGCTGAGGTATCAGTGGAGCTCGCTAATTTACCAAATGGAGAGGAGATTAATGAGTGGTATCCACTGATTGGAGTCACCCCTATTGGTGAATGGGGGGCATTACGTTTGCGTATAAGATATCGTCACGATCTCGCTATGCCTCCAGAGGAGTACAGCCCCCTTCAGCAACTTTTACTCGATCCAGAGCTTCACGTTGTTCGTGCTCTGGCTGATGTTTGTCATTTGGATCGAGTGCCACTGGCAAACGGTCTCCTGAGAATATTCAGACACGAGAGGAAGGAGGCTGACCTTTTACGTTCCCTCAATCAGGCTGAAGTGGACAAGGAGGACGAAACACCTACGTTGTTTCGTGCTGCCAGTCTCACAACTACACTTATGGATCTTTACATGAAATCAGTTTGTACCTCATTCCTCAAAGCTGCTGTACGCGATACCATAGTTAAACTCATCGAGAGTAAACAGAGCTGTGAACTCAATCCAACGAAAATGGACTCGCCGGAGGACGCATGTAGCAATGCTGAATTTTTATTACAAGTAATTTAGATGATTTTAGTAACTACAATTGCCTGAAAAATTCACTTTTTTTGTTCGGAATGGCTTCAAAATTCCATTATTTGCCAAGAAAAAAAATCGAAAAATCTTTAAATTTTGAAATTCTTATAATACATTCTTTTAATGCCACAAATCCGAAAAAATGTAATCATCATTTTGATTCTAATTAGGTTTTGGATGAAGTGACTCTCAGCATTTTCACTAGTCCCGACGCATGCCCAAAGACTCTGCGATACATATGTGGATGCCTGCAAAGAGCCGTCGTATCGAAATGGCCACACGAACGTCTGGTTAGGACTCGCGTCGTTAGTGGTTTCATTTTTCTACGTTTGTTATGTCCAGCTATTCTAAATCCCAGATCTTTCAACTTAATCGCTGAACCACCACCACTGGCCGCCACCAGGTACCTCGGCGTTTTCTCTGCATTTTGGATGTTTGTTGAGGCTTTCGTTATATTTTTTATCTCCATCAACAGGTCTCTAGTTATGGTAGCCAAATGTCTGCAGAACCTGGCAAATCTAGTTGAGTTTGGAGGAAAGGAACCATACATGGAGGTTGTCAATCCATTTATATTGAAGAACAAGGAACGAATGGTCGTTTTTCTCGATCAATTATCGGTAAATAATTTAATTAAGATAGTTCAATAGAAATCCACTAGAATTATGGGGTGATTTTGGGTTTTCGCTTATTTCCATTTGAAATTGTATTAAACTCTCTTGCACCCTTAATGCAACAATTATCTAATTATCAAAAATTTTATTCAAATTTTCTACTACTGACTTTTTAAATATTTCAATTTCATCCAGAATGTAATTGAAAAACCGGAGTCCGATGGCACTGATTTCCGTAGTAAGAGCCAGAGTGTCTCAGACACAGCCCGAGATTTGGCAACACTTCACCATATCTGTGTGTCTCATTTACGTGAGCTCCAAGTGCTTTCCAAGACTCAAGTACGTCATCCAATTAGAAGACAAAAATTTTATCCCCTGGCTGTCTCTAATGAAACGTCTTTTTTCTTGCAGCCGACAATAAAACAACTCGTCACGGTCACTGAAATGTTGAGTAAACACAAGCAGAAATATATGGAGATGATACGGTAGTGCTGCGAAGTGTGATAAGGTCAGCAGAACATCATGCCAAAACGAGGAAACATTTTTTCTATAATAAAAATCATTTTTAAAACAATGAGGAAAAAAATCATAGAGACAACATTTTAATATGTATCGCGCAGTAGTATTTAAACAATACATACGAATTCAATTAATTCAACGTAACAGACTGACGTGCCATATATTATTACTGTATACACACAAGCCTACTATTTCGTATGTGATTAGAGAATAGTTTATACATATTAAAATCTATACATAAATATATATTATATATATATTTAGCAAACAGTAACATGACAGTGATATAGCAACGTGCTGAATGGAATATTAGATGTACGATGATTTTATATTTACTTAGGTGCTCAGAAATAAAATAATAATCAAAAGTGTATCTTTTAATTTCAGAATAATGATTATTCATAATATTTTTCTTGACATTGACAAAAAATTGTCAGGATCTATTTATTCAGAGTCCCATCTTGGGAATTGACATTTATATAAAACAACCCTAGCTAGCAGGGGAGGAGAAGGGGGGGGGATGGGTCAGAGGCTATTTTAGTCCATATTACTGTCCTATCTTTATCGGATCGTTGGAATATCCTCGACTACTCGATCACCAAATTTCCAAAAGGGCACGACAAAGCGAGCCACTGTGTGTAAAATTAGCAATTCATGCATTCTTCATTCTCCTTAAACTCTTACAATGCAGCGATGAAATGGTTGAATCAATGATGTAGGATTAGAAAATACACTTCCATTTATATAAACGTTCTTTTATTGATTCAATTGAATTATGTTATGACTATCTATATATTTGCCTCGTTGCAGAATTCACAGTATAACGCCATTGCATGGCATAATTGAAGATTAAAAGGGTTTGTTATCGACTCCAACGTGCAAATCATATTTCATATTTCCTGACGAAATTATCTAAATATAATTGTAACTTGACATTTTTAGCTATCCACTCATCCACATGAAAAACTAGTGAACATTACTTCTGTCACCTATAGAATCTCTTCTTAGATAAATCGTTCGTCGATTCTCGGGATATTGAAGTCTATAGGTTTATAGCATTCAAAAAGTCGTTAGATATTACAATTAAAAATGTACAAACTATAAATTCGACTCAAAAGTTACGTGGCAATCTTTGTAGGCATGAACCTCAATTTTGTCGCTTCATCACCCAAAAGAAATAACGCACATTGGTTTTTGAAGTGAACAATTGATTGGAGCAAATCCTCTAAATACAACAATTTGAGAAAAAAAAACTCTGAAAGTGATTTAAAACAGTCCAGGTCCTATGCGTCTTATATTTACAATAAAATAGTAGCAATATTTATTCCTATATATTGCAAAACATTACGTCATATTTCAATTGATTATCTTGGCCATCGAAATCAAATGAAAAGTACAAAGAAGTCAAAGGAGGAAAAAAATCAACAATACCAATTATTATTCTCCCCTTTCTTTTTGTGTGGCAACCTATAATCGTCTGGCACATGAATTGGTTCATTCTGCGGCAGAAAAGCATAATAGAAAAAAGAACTTAAAGTATCATGCAGTTTAACATAAATCACTCGGTAACCATAACGTGATTAACGAGGGAGAGAAAATTTGCGCGATTAAAAGTGTGGTTATCGGTTAAAAACAAATATTCACTCATTGTGAACGCTACCCAGTAAACAATAATTCGAACATTTGCAGTAAAGAAGGCAATTTGCCGATAAATTGCGTCAAATTATCAAATTTTGCTGCCTGGGTATTAAATCTTGAGTAATGTCGATTCGGTGTGTTGTTTCATTTTAGAGCATAACAATCAGAAATATAAATTTAATTATCTCTTGTATTATGTAGTACCAGATACTGATTGAAGTTGGCAATTTTAGGGGAGACTACCGTAAATTGTAGATGCCACAACACTTTGTATTTTGATATTTCACATGTTGCAGGATGTTAAAAGTAGCAGGGAAAAAAATGTAAAGTCGAAAGACGGTTCACATTTTGAGATTATTGAATTTTTCCAGTAAAATCCATTTCAAAATTGTTGAAAGAATATTTAGAGCAATAATTACGAGATGCTGTTATCATCGTTCTCAAAGTATTTTGAATAGCTAGAATTATTGCTTACTTTATTTAGAGATCAAGTATTTAAAAACCGTCTCAAAACGATTTTCCTATACATCTTCGCAAAAACTTTAGACGACAAAAAAGTCTTAGTATCTCAAAAATTAATTACACTTTATGTCAATAAAGTTCGTTCTTTCTGTACGTTTCCTTACTTTCTATCCTTCAAAAATGTTCAATTAAAAGTTCAATGATTGGAAAAAAACTTCCAGTAGTCTCACCCCAATCAATTATTTTGCTTTGATAGAAAAAATTGTGCTTAGTTTCGTTTAAATCCTTACAGATGTTGAAGGATTGGAGGCAAGCTACGAAAAAACTGTGCATATTTTTCAATTCCCTAAACGAGCGTCCCACTACTTTCTGGTTCTTCTTCTTAAAATTTGCACAATTTTATTCTTAGTTCTCTGGAATCAACGTCAACTGACAAACAAATTATAATGATGCTTACAAGAGGCAGCATCTGGGTCTCCTGCGACCTGAATTACCAGCTCTTTGACGTTTTCTCTTTTCTTTACCACGATGCTCCTTGTCCTTTCGTATTTCTCGTACCTGGAATATTTTTAAAATGATTATTAACCGTCAGTTGCCGTTACTGTCGTTAAATTGAGAGAAAAAAATGAGAGCTGAAGAAGAAATGAAGATGAGAGTTTTCGTTCTCAGTAGACGATATTATTACCTTGTCAATTCTCGAGCCTTAAGTTTTGGTATATAATTACAGATGTACTTCTCAAACAAATTTTTCTCTCAGTTTATGAGACAATTGGTTGATGGGCTTTTAATGGAATTACTCACCAGTGTATAAAAAGCATCATCCACACCCATTCGTGTCTTAGCTGATGTTTCAACGAACGGTACACCATACTGACGCGCAACTTCTCTCGCCTGTGACATGTTTACAGCCCACGATTGTTGCAGATCACATTTATTACCGACTAATACCATGGGTACCTCTTCAGCATCTTTCACTCGTTTAATTTGTTCTCTATAGGTTCCTATATCCTAAGAATCACCCAAAAAGTATTTATCATTAGTTTAGTAGTGGGTATCAAATTGACAATTCAAATGAATCACGTTACAATATTTTATATGTAAAAATGAAATTAAAACAAATAAATATATAAATAAATACAATTAAATAAAAATACAGTTAAAAAAATTATTGCCACAAAATGGCGATAGGTATGTTTTTGTTTAGTCCTAAGGAGAATTATCTCAGAGCAACAATAAAGAGTTTATTGGTCAAAGAAAATAAATAAATGATAAACAACTCACTTCGAAACTCTTCGCCGAATTGACAGCAAAAACTAACAAAAATCCCTCTCCAGTCCTCATATACTGATCCCTCATTGCACTGTACTCTTCTTGACCAGCGGTATCCAAGATATCCAGAAGACAAGTTTCCCCATCAATAACAACCTGTAAAGATAACCCAAGCAAAACTATCAGTCTCCCCAACTCCTCGCCAATTGATACGCCAATAAAACACCAAACCCTCTCCACCGTATTCCTAATCAAACCGATCTGTGACCGAATGAGTCACGGCATTCCTCCACTTGATGGGCCTTAATAGTCACTTTTTTCTCCAACAAGTGACAGAGAACTGTGACACAATACAATCAGAATAGAATTGACTAAACCCCCTGTAGAAATTAAATCGTCAGATTCTATCAAATTTTGGTTAAAAAATGGTGAAAATCGGGCAAATTTGTTTCGTATAAAAATTATGGATGATTGATGAACATTTGGAAAATGAACGAATTGAAGAATTTTCACAGTATTCGCCATAATTTATCATAATATGTCCCCTTTTTAATTGAATATTCCACTAGAAATGTCAAAAAATTCTTAGAAACTGCAAATCAAACCCAATAGCCTAGCGAACGAGCTGCGATTCTTTATTCATTTTCTTTGTCATATTTTGTAATTCTGGCGGCTTAACATAATAAACTTATTCGGAAACATTTTTGAAAAACCGGTCATATAACGTGAAATTTCACTATTTTCAATAAAAAAAATAATTCTCTCATTTCTTCGAATTATTTGTTCGAATCGGTCGATGGCACTTCTCCGCAAAAAATTCCAACAAAGTCCCGATTACCTGTTTCCTATACGAGTCCTCAATCGTGGGATCATACTCATCGACAAAATGATTCTGAATAAGTTGAATAGTAAGCGCTGATTTGCCGACACCACCAGCTCCAACAACCACAAGTTTATACTCCGTCATGATGTGTCTATTAATTTCTCGAGCCGCAAGGAAAAATCCTCCAGTGAATCCTCTCGCGTAACACCTCACAAAGCCCTCATCACCGATACCCCTAGAACCATTGGCGATTAAAAATCCAGTAGATTCCTCATCATAATCAATCAATTATCTCCTAAAATTATGTAAAGACTCAGCTGTGGCCAGCAATGGGCGTATGCTGTATACTCCACTCGCCAAAAAAAAGCACCGACACTTACGGTTACACCAGTGCCAGCATTTCACACATGCACCTTGACTTCCAGTTCCTCTCAATAAATGTCCGAAGATTGGCGACACACCGAATGCCAAAACATTTGTTCTCAGACGTCAGTTTATCCCAGAGATCTTTCTCAAATAAATAACTACAAGTTTCTTATTATAAAAAAGAGACGTAATCGAACTTTCTCACATTCACTTGTACTCGCTATTCAATCGCAAATAACCTACTCATATTAGCCCGTATAAAATCATTAATAAACACATAAATCCTCACCAAACACCGTTCCCCTGAGGACATGTACTAATTGCAACCCTTGACGTCCAATTACCCAATGAAAATGCACGGTTTAACAAATAAAACTTCTCTACGATGGGAGGTCTGGTGGTTGGAGCCACACAAGAGTGCAGTCACAAAAACCGTCCAGTTGTGCTCCAAAAGGAGAAAATAGGATTTTGAAGATGGGAGCAGTAGATGCAGAGTGCATCTCACAGAGGTCGCTCTCCAAAAATCCCCTCATTACCGACGTTACAAGCCCAGAAATGAGGGCAAAAAACGTATCGTGTTTGACAGAATCGATATTTGTACACAAAACCCTGTAAAATGTGTCCGAAACGTCAGTTGAAAGTTCCTAAAAATGTGATAAAATGGCTTCAATCATCGATTGATTAATATTGATGCTGACAGTGATGATAAGGTTATTACCATCAGCATTTTGTTCATTTTCATCCAACGATACCGGATCCAGCAATCATCATGACCCTCTACTTCGATATTCGTGTGCAGAATCCGGAGACAGCCTCGATAAACACGTTGGCAACGTGGCACAACAATTACCCATTGCTCGCTGTTGCTGCATACTCTCAGGATCGAGGAGGATTCGTAACGATCTATGATGATCAAGGCGAGCCCATACCTGATGTGGAGTCCTCGGGGCACTCTGTGGCCCAAGTGACGTCTCTCTCCTGGCATCCGGAAAAACGATGGCTCGTTGCTGGTTGGGAGAGTGGAGAGATTAGGATTTGGCCAGGGGACACGGTCTCTGGGGAATTCAATCTCACAGTGACCCCCCACAAGGATCCAATAAGTCTCCTGGAATGGTCACAGCACGGAGGGAGGCTGGTTTCTGCTGACACGAGGGGCTCAATCGTTGGCTGGAAGATCGACACTAGAGGACAATTGTTGATCGTCTTTCATCACGAGCTGAATGAGACATTCACTCAGATAGCCTTTAAAATCTCCCAACCAAAGTCTGGCGTTGATCTGAGTGACTTGGCCAAGGCTGCCGTGGCTGGTGACGAGAGAGCCCTCGACCTCTTCAGCACGTGGAGGCCTAGAACTGCAGCTCCAAGTGCTGTTCACCTGCAGAAGGACAATCTAACATTCTACATTGGCTCCTCCAATGGGACCATTTACTACGTCGATGCTCAGGGACAATGCATGGAAGTGTTGAACACTGGAGGACTGAGTTTACACTGTCTTCTGCATCACCCCACCAGAGATTCGGTTGTCATCATGACTGAGGGCCTCACAATTGGCCACTTTCAGAGTGAATCCATCACTGGACGACTCACGGAATTGTCCAGGGTGAAACTCAGTGGCAAAAGTGACTTCTCGAAGGCTGGACCAGCTCTCTGCTGGGTTGGAGTAAACACTTTAGCTGTCTTAACTGGTGAATTGAGTGTCAGGTGCTGGGATTTGTTCACCGGTGATACTTACGTGCTCGCCCCGAGTGAATCCACCACTGGAGATCTGGCGACACCTCAGGAGATCTACACAAGTCTCTCCTTCTGCAAGAGTAATGAGACCCTCGCTGCTGGAACAAATCTGGGGACCATTTACCTCTGGCGGAAAAAGAACGCCTCCATCACTGATGAGTATGGCTGGCCAACAGTTCCCAAATCCTGTTCAGTTCATGGGACTGTCAAACAACTCACCTGGGGTGGTAATCTTCTGAGGAATCCACTGCTCGCCGTTAACTGCATCACCAACGTCTTCATCCTTCACCAGCAGCCCATGTGTGCTGTTTACAACGAAGGAACCTGTGCCAGTCAAGTGGCACCCATGCAAATTCTTATAGAAACCGAGAACCGAAATGCTATCCTCAAAACTGATCTCCAGGTGCAGGTGCTCGCCGTGAGCAGAGACTTTGTGGCTGCCTCCTCCTGTCGACAAGTCGCGGTTTACAGGATCAACAGAGATGCTAATTTGAATACAACAGTTGTCGGTTCATTCAGCTGTGACAACGAGAAAATCCTCATTTATGAGAATACTCTAATAATCTTGACACCAGTTGTTATTCAGCTCAGATCAATTGACGGCTCCCTCCTTCAGAGCCTGCCGACCCTCCCCGAGGAGGGCGAACCTATTACGATGGAAATCATGGGACAATATCTGACAGTCGCCTCGCTCAACGGAATCCTCAAGATCTGGGACATCTCGAAGAGAGAGGCCAAACTACACACCCGAGCAATGACAGCATACGAAGCCATCAACGACTTTGCCGAAATCATCGAGGCTCATTGCAATTCTGACTGTCGATGTGTCTCCATCACTGTTGCCATGTCCAATCTCCTTCCCAGTTCGATCCTCTACATCTGGGACATTGAGGGTGATCAGATCCATGAGTTTGATTTCTCCAAATTGAACGAGAGCAGTGAGACTGATGGGAATGGTGGGAAATCCAGGGGAAGATTGCCGACCGCCCACTGTTGGGACACCAGTGACCCCAGGGTATTGATCTGTCGGGCGCAGAGAGTGGAAACCAAAGAGTCTAAGAACCCAGGCAAGCAGAATTACTCCAGTAACGATGATACATCGGTTATTCTGGTGTCGATGTTTGCAACACCAGATCATGGGGTGGCGGTACAGGATATTCGGCCTGTGAAGGATGCTAGTACTCGTTTGTTGGGGGTTCAATCGCCGGATATAATTCTCTTGAGTCCGGAGATGGCGGCAGGTGAGGGGAGCAAAGTAACGAGATTATTGATGAGGGAGTTTGAGGAGTTGGGGCCGTACGATGAGCTGACGAAGAAAGCTATTATGGATTTTAGCTTTCATATTAGTATGGCGAACATGGATGAGGCGTTTAAATCTATAAAATCGATCAAGAATGAGACGGTCTGGAAGAGTCTGGCGAAGATGTGTGTTAAGACGAAGCAACTGGACATGGCCATACTTTGCCTGGGGCACATGAAGCATGTGAGGGGGGCTAGGGCTATCAGAGAAGCCATGCGTAATGCTGGCTTCAATCTGGAAGTGAAGGTGGGCATTCTGGCGGTGGAGCTGGGACTTTACGCAGACGCTGAGAGACTCTTTCGGGAGGGACAACGGCTGGATTTTCTAGGGAGCCTCCTGGAGGCTTCTAACAAGTATCCAGAAGCCATTCTTCTTGCTAGCGAGGAGAATAAAATTCGGGAGAAATTGAGTTATTATAATTATGGAAAAGCACTGGAGCAAGAGGGCAATGTGGATAAGGCGATTGAGATGTATACGAAGGCTGATTGTCATCGATTCGAAGTTGCCAGAATGCTTCTCAGCCGCCCTAGGGAGTTGCAGGAATATTTGTCTAGCTCTGATGATCTGTGAGTTTTCTCGGAATTTTTATTCATTTATTCGAATCGCAGAAATCTCGAGGGACTGGGGTTGGAGTGATTCATAGATTCTGGGGATTGGAGGACAAATGCAGGGGTTTTTGGGGATATCATGTTTTATGAGGTCTTAAATGAGGATTTATCACTTACAGGGAGATAAAAAATTGGCATGCTCAGTACGTCGAGTCAACAGGTGATATGGAGAGTGCATTGCGTCTCTATGAGGCTGCTAAAGATACATTAGCGGTAACCCGACTACTCTGTTATCTCGGCCGTGAGGAGGAAGCCTGCGAACTTGTGATGAAGACAAATCATGCCGCCTCGGCTTACCATCTTGCTGCGCATTATGAGTCGTTGAATGTTTTATCACAGGCTGTGCATTTCTATACGACAGCGAAAGCGTATACCAATGCTATTCGCATTTGCAAAGTGAGTAGAATATTTTCGCTTTTAAATATTGTTGGAATATTCTTTTAATTAAGGATGTTCTATTCGAAATTGCATGTTGTGAAAAAATTACTTTTTTAATATTCCAATGAAAGCCTTGCATGTGTGGCAGGAAACGTGATCAAATATTTCTTTATGTGTTCCGAAAAGCAGTGAAGATATTACCGTTTTTCCGATTTTCATCAAATATCCTATTTTTCTAGTTTAACCATTCTGGATCGTTCTCATACAAATATAGCTGAAGGGAAATTCGAATGAATGCAATGTTTCCAACCGGAAGTAAATACGTTTTATTCAACTTTGTCAAAGCTGTTGCAATTATTTTTTTAAACGATTTGTATCTCTAATTGCGCACAGTAAAAAAAATCATGTTTTTTCAACTAGTGGACAGTAATCTCTTTGATGTGCATAAACATTTCGATCTGATTACCCGATTTATTTATTCAGTGGTACAATATGCAACATACACTCAACTTATGAATTATTTGCTTGGTTGCTAGAAATTATTTTCCCAGCCATTGCATTTGCATTTATTGTATAATCCGAGAATAAATCCGATTTGAACTTATCTATGAGCAATTCCACGTGAAATGGGAAATGAAAAAAAAACTCATGTTTCCAATTGGCTTCGCGATTTTTTTCAGAGCAGTAGTATATGAGACTAGGCTATCATAATATTTTCAGAGCGATGAGTTTTGTTTTTCAGCGACTTATGAATTTCCAAAAATTATCTCCTTGTGAACTTAAATTTTTTTTAGAGGTGAAATAATTAAATTTAAACATTATACGCGCATTTTAGGGCAAAATTAACCATAAAGAAATATTGCTGTTTATTTTCTTTGGAACAATTCAATTTTTTCGAGGATTTCAGTTCGAGGATAAAAGCCACTCCAATATTTCATTAATATTTCCGTTTCGTCAAAAGCCAACCAGATAATGAAATTTCACATTTCCACCAATCATTTGATTTCTATACTTGCTTTTTATATTGGAGTATATTTGTTTGTAATGGATTAATAACTACTCCCTTTCAATTTTACAGGAACACAATATGACAGAGGAACTATGGCCGTTAGCAATGCTAGCCCCTCGACAGACTCAAATTGACGTGGCCAAATATTTTGAGGAGAATGCCCAACCAGATAAAGCCATATTACTCTATCACAAAGCCAGCCTTCTGCCGAAAGCCCTTGATCTGGCATTCAATACCCAACAATACAACGCCCTGCAGTCAATCACAATGGACATCAACGCCGAGTCCGATCCCGGTCTTGTAAAAAAATGCGCTGGTTTTTTCTGTCAAAACCATCAAGTTGATAAAGCTGTGGATCTCCTGGCCACGGGTAAAAAATACACCGAGGCATTGGATCTAATCGAGGAGCACAACATCAATATGACGGAGGAATTGGCTGAAAAAATGACGATAATGAAAGTCGAGAATGATCCAGAGCGCGAAGCTATGAGGATATCAACTCTTGAAAGAATTGGTGAAATAGCATTCGACCAGGGTAATTATCATCTCGCCACGAAGAAATTCACTCAAGCAGGAAATAAACTACGAGCCATGAAAGCACTCCTCAAATCCGGAGACACTGAGAAAATATGTTTTTTCGCTCAGGTGTCACGTCACAGGGACATATACATAATGGCTGGTAATTATCTCCAGTCACTTGACTGGCAGAATCAGCCTGACATTCTAAAAAACATAATAAATTTTTACTCAAAGGGTAAAGCCATGGATCTACTGGCTAATTTCTACGTGGCATGTGCTCAAGTGGAGATTGATGAATTTCAAAATTATGAAAAAGCACTGGATGCACTCAACCAAGCAGCAAGATGTCTCGCTAAAGTGACATCACCGAGGGATTCTGAGGCACACAAACGAGCTGTTGACATAGTAAATACACGTATGAGTATAATAAAACGTTACCTGGATGTGAAGAGATCATTTGACAGAGGTGAAACTGAATCTGGTATGGCTCAGGTACGCCAACTTCTGGACACATTTGGCGATAGTTTGGAGCAGTCTGTTAGACGTGGAGATTTGTTTGCTATTATAACACAGCACTATGCAGACAGTGGTAATACCGAGAAAGCTCGTAGTACCATTGAAGAGTTGAAACGACTGGTACCAGGAATTAATTTGAGTTATTACTACAATGTCAACTTGCTCGAGGCACTTGGGTACAGAATGAGTGTTCAACGAAGGGAAAGTTTGGATAAAGATGATGGGATTGAGGAACTTTTGGGAGAGTAATTATGAGCACCAGTGAGCATTAGACAGTGCTTTATCACTTTATACCAATTCCGTCCACTTTTGTGATTGTTTTTACATTTCTCATCGAGAAGGGATTATTTTTGATGGAGTAGTTGAGGTAGAGTTTCCGGTGTTACGATTCACTCTTGTAATTGAGATAAGCCACAAATATATGAAAAAATGTCAATCAATTTTTTTATTATTACAACTCATTTTTTTTTCTTTTCCAATCATTACCTTACATCCTAAACACACTTCAGGTATGTCAACGTGCACCCGCTCTTTAACGAAGTACATGTTCCAATCAAGATGACAGTACGTAAACAGGATAATAAATAAACTAATGTCTAACGCTATCATCATTCATCAAACGAGAAATTATCATAAGGTTAAAAAAAGACATGAATAACGTTCAAACATTTTGCTCTTGTTTTGTAGAGAAAAGAAACACGAAAAATCTTCGCAGTTTTACGCCTCCTCTGCTCGCTCACAACTTACACTCTTATTAAAATTATTCAGACAACTCGAGGCAGTTACTCATGAGAAGATATGAAGTAGTGTTTTGTCTCTTTACCAAGAAAAAAAAATTAAATGGACCCCCACCAGCTCGTCCACCTCCACACACACACACACACACACACACACATTCTTTTCACACAACTACTGAAGATTAATTAATGATTCATGGAGTTTGCTTCTTGCACGGTGAAGCGGCCTCTGGCTCGACCTCATCATTCTTACGTTTTTTCCTGACAAGATGTGAAATATCACTGGCTGGTTTTGATACCTGATTTGGAGCTGGAGTACCACTGGACGATGCGCCATCTGAACTGGGTCCAGCCCCATTTGTGCATCCTCCCGAAACTTTACTCTTTATACCTTCAATAACAAGTCTGCACGCTTCCTGCTTAAAGTCCTTCATATCAGCAATTTTCTCCTGTATTTCGGGCAAAAGTTCCCTCAACTCACCGATCTCCCCCTCAATCGTATAGAATGGATCATCATTCTTAGGCGTTTCTTTTGTATTCTCCAGCTCTTTTATCCTCGCCTCGAGTAAGTTTGTTGCCTCATTGAATTGCTCGATACTGGCGTCAAAGTCATTACCAAGTGAATGAGCCAAACCCAGTTGATAATGCAACTCAGCCATGGCTCTCGGCTCATAAGGTTCAACATTCTGTAGAATTTTCAATGCCTTTTCAAGATCAGATACAGCCACTTGCTGGTTACCGCTCTCCATGGCAACTTCACCAAGCAATCTGTGTGCCTCAGCGAGTTGTTTGTAACCCGACTCGCCACGTTTGAAGAAAACAATTTTAGCCAGTTCGAGTACTTCCCAAGCCACCTGCAGATCAATTCCACGCCCTGGATCCTCATCGTCTCCCTCTTTGTTGACATCCTCACCCTCCCCCTCACCGTCGCCATTCACAGCATTACCATTTTTCTCGACACTATCGCCATTTTCCATTGGCGCACCTTTGCTCGTACCCGGTAGACTCTCATCTCCAGCCATGTCACTTTTTTCATCCTTTTCATCCTGAACTTTTTCCCCGTCAATGTTATTGTCACCAGTTTTACCGCTCTCCTCATCAGCTTTATTTCCAGACTTATTTCCATCCTCTTTAGGCACAGAAGAGGCATCCTCACTTTTATCAGTCACCTCTTTATCCTGTCCATCTTCCTCCTTCTCATCGACACTACTCAGTTTCTCATCATCCACTTCATCATCCTCATCATCCTCCTCATCCTCGTCTCCACCGGGCACACCACCACCCAACACACCGGTCTCCTCTCTGGCTAATCCAAGCAATGCACGTCCATAAAGTAGGTACGGCTCACCGAGTTCATCACCGCAATCTCCGTGTTTCTGGGACAGCAATTCAAGACCCTCGGCAAAGGCAGTTACCGCTGCTGTGTAATCACGTACTAGTAGATGACGTTTACCCTGTGATATTGCTGCTGCTGGGTCAGTGAATGGGGCTTGCTCTGCTACATCTGCCATCTGTGAAATTGGGTTTTAAAAGAACAATTTGATTATAAACATCAACAAATTGACAAGATATTTGATTAAGGTAAGCGAAAGCTAAAAAAAGGCGCTGTAGACGAAATAACATTGAAAACTTAGCGATGCTATCCCCAGTTTCTTCGCAAATAGAAAAAAAAATGAATGGTAGTCGTAGTAAAAGTAGTTGTACTAAATTGCTCGAGAGGGAAAAATAAATGAGACAATATGAAAAGCGTGCTGGGAATTCCCTACAAGTAACGTTTGTATACGTGCTCCTACAATTTCTAAATCTCTCCCTCCTCCACCTCGAGAATATCTCATTGGCAGAAGACCGCCGCGCAACAATCAGAAGTATCATGAATTATTCAAACGCCACTAAAGCCACCAACCGAGGCTTTTTATTCCTCTTCTCAGCCCGATATGTTTTTCTTATACTCTTCAACTTTATTTACTCCAGTTTCTAGCGTCCCTTAGTTTTTTTTCCCGTCAAGTCTGTTGTCACAGAAGAGCACTTGATGCGGAAGGGATGCCCTGCAGCGTCCGTGTGTTACCGGACTCGTCTCGATCTCTCCCCGAGGGAAACAGACAAAAATAAATATGATTTTCACGTAAAACATCCCTGTGTGTGTCACTGCGCGGTATTACCACGGTCGATTCCACAAATGCGACGGCAACAACGCGCAGAGAGAAGGGGCACGAAGAGTCCAGAGTCAGGCGCGTAGTAAAAGCCAGCTGGTGGGAGTAGAGAGGGATGAGGGAGATGGAGAGGGTGGTGGTAGGGAGGGATTCGTGCCAACCCTTGGCGCGAGGAAGATTTTCGGTGGTGGTTTCAGTTCCGAGAGATATTGTGAGGACACGAGTGTGACTGGAGACTGTTCAGTGGGCGCCTGGGCACCACCGGGGATGGAGCCGTCTCGTGTACCCAGGGGTCCGGCGCCGCGCCTCGTTTTTCTATTCGCCACGCTTGCACTGTCATTTTCAGGTAAACAAGGCCATTAGTTTTTTTTTTTTTTGCCAGGACACAGTTTCCTACAAAGCACATTTTGAACTTCCCAAGTTTTGATTTTTTGGGGACAGTTTTTTTTTCCGAGGAAATCCCTGGGAAAAGTTTTTCGTGCTCCAGTTTGCGTTTAGTCTTTATTTTCCTTTTCAGTTTCACATTTTCTTCATGGTTCAGTGAGATTCGATTGAATGCTTTTGATCACTGTGAAAGCATCGAACACAATACGGGGATGAAGAGAACTTGCCGGACACTCTGTTTCAATCAGCCTGATGCTGACACGTCAATTTGTTATCTTGAAATCTCAGTTCGATGTCCAAGTCTTTTTGCGTCTTCACCTCTACCCCAAGAGAATTTATCGTGATTAGTTATCGTGAAGCCTCAAACCTCCGGGACTCTTCCCACAATCTCTTGGTTTACCATTTCATGCCCGACCATTCATTGATTCGTGGAGAGAGTAATCTATAATTGATCCATGAATCTCTGTTTTAATAACAAAAACCGATAAAATCATAGGACTACATGGTTGAGCTGATGCGACACGCGATGCTCCCAGGAGATTACTCTCTTTCCACTCACGTAACTCACAGCTCTTTCTCTCTTGACTTCTTCACGCGCAGGGGACGCGACCCTACGACATCTCGTTGAATCTGTCACACTACATCCACTTGTCCCAATCTCACACATCTACACCTGTCCCATTACATGCAATCTACAAAATTCACGCCACATTCTTCTGTGATTCATTATGCATTCGCGGTGATGTGTTATTGGCTTCTCATTTGATTGCATTTTTGTCATTGCAGCCACTTGTCTGCTGTGCAGTGCAATAATGTCAGATCACTGGGAGGAAGTTGGCTGGGACAAGGAGGACTTGAACAAAGCCAATGTCAGTCCCACGTGGTATTTGGATGGTCAGGTGGCGATGCTGGAGCCGATGGTGGACCACACTAATCGCTACACAGGAAGACCAATTTTCATCGTACCAATGCACGGTGGCATCTGGACAATGTGTGTTTCCCTAACTGGTGAGTTTCCCACAATCGAACGATAATTTTTCCAATTTTAATGAAAATTCGAAATAGGCAGAGGAATGCTGGGGAGTAATAAACTGAGAGTAATAAAAGAATTACATCCAGTGATCAGTGAAGTTGAAAAGATCCACCGGTTGGAGAACCCTGCAGTGTCTGGCATGAAACTGACATTTAATTTATATCATTTATTCCTTTTTCCCTTGCTCTATTCCACCTCCTCTCTTCTTCCCTTTCACCTTTTTGGAGTCGACTAAAAGGGTCTCGGGGTGGAGGCTACAGAGGGCTGAACCCTCCAATCTGGCACAATGCCAGTTGGTTGGCCAATTTTTAAAGGAGTCGTCTGGAAAAACGTTTGCAACTAGTGAACCGTGACGCAGAAAAGGCGAAAGCTCATTTTGTTGGGGCAATTTTTCCAAGGATCTCTTTCAATACACTCTCCGTCTCACTGTTGTTGTCCGTATGCAAGTCACCCTGTTGTTCAGTTGATGTGTTTTTCCTTACTCCCAGCTCCCACTCCCCTCTTCAACTAGTCCTCTATTTCTGCGATTTCGTGCGAGTATTTCCGAGTATGTACCACCTTGACTCCACTGGTGATATCGACCCACCAAAAAGAGGGGGTCGTGAGGCATCTCCGATTGCCATCTAAATGGGAGAAAAGTATCTACTGAGAATATTGCGCAGCTCTGTTATTCATTTTACCATCGTCTCAGCCTTGAAAACCCTTCAAGTACTTTTCTCTCGATGTTTTATCTCCCTCCATTTAAAAAGGTTAAAATGGCTGAGGGTAAATGCCCCCCGGAAACATCTCTCGAGGCACTTCAAAAAGCTCTCTCCCTTCTGAATTTTCGCTTTATCACCAGGAGCTAAATAACGGCACATCTGGTAAACGGCAAAGGCAATCAGGCCCCATTAGCTGAAGAATAATTTCTCGGCTTTAATGTTGGACTAATGGATTAGCCTTTCTCAATATTTTCTTCATTTTGTTAATTATACACTGACAGAAGAACGTACTTTTGGCTGAAAAATTAATTCTTGGTTCAAGACTATTTTTTACTATGACATAATTCTTGAGTCAATCTTTTTATCTTGTCCCTTAAATATGCACATTGTCCAGGGAAAGGAAAACCTTATAACTTTCCTTCTCTGGACAATGAAAAATACTTAAGAAACAAAAGAAAAAGATTGGCTCAAGAATTATGTGACAGTA
>JAPYZN010000053.1:64678-81591 GCA_030522865.1 Psyttalia lounsburyi
AGTATTCTTGAACCAAGAATCAATTTTTCAGCCAAAAGTACGTTTTTATCTCAATGTACTATCCGACGAGCAAGAAAATCCAAAACGCACACGTGTTGCATAACAAATTTTATTCCATAGAGCCCCAAGTGGAGGTTAGAATCGCGGGATTCAGGGGGTCTGTGACAAAATACTTTTCCCCTCTAACGACATAAAGTACCCTCATTAAATCCTTCAAACGAAAAGTTTGCGTTCACGAGCGCAGAGTTCACCTTTATCTCCGTCTAAAGTGATAGATGGAAAATTTGGGCTGGAGGAATCATTAGGTGAACCAAGTGCTTGTTAAGAATTAACTGTTTGCGGTGTATCTCATTCCACTTTTCACCTACCTCCCCCGCCTCCATGGAAATTCTCCGCTTCCTCTTCCGTTGAAATTCCACCTATTAATGCTCACCCTCAGCCCCATCTTCTACTACCCTCAACCAAACCTCGTTAGTGAACAAATCCCGGATTATTTATTTTCAGGCGCTAATTGCAAGGATCTGCACGTATACACTGCAAGCATCCATTCTTTTTGCAGTGGCTTATTTTTTATCGGGCAAAATTTGTGAGCAAAAAGGTCTCCTGCCCTTTCTACTCCCCTCCTTGTTGATCCCTCTAGTAATTTATACGCTTCGCTTTGATGTCACATATTATATGATTTTATTCGTATGTGCATTTGACGGTCGCTCACACGGAAAAAGTGAATATGGTTAGATGAAGGGGGGATGAAATACGAGGGCAGGGGAATGATGAGGCGAGCGTTGAGGATTGGGAGTGGCTTTCCCTGATTGACCTCATGCCAAAGTGCAATAAATTATCGATCGTCTATGAAAGAATTGATGGGTACACAAGGTACTCATACCGAGGCAAGAAACTCGATGAAGATAAATCAACTTGTACGCTATTTACTTTTTCAGTGCATTCTCGCTTTTTTTTTGTTTGTTGTTGAACCCATCTAGCTTCTGCGGCGTTGAGGAAAGAAACCAGAGAGGGAAAAACTCTGGGGGTAATTTTTTTTTCTTTTAATAATGTTTCCAGGTAAATTAAATCCATTTCTGTAATTATTTTTTTTACAAGCTACATTAAACGCTCAGGCGGTTTTATGAAGAAAAATATATTGCGGTGGATTTGGTGTGACAGCAGGAGGTCGGTAAAATAAAATATTAACCAGAGATTTAATCCGCATTTTTGTATTTTATGGGAGCGTAAAAGGGAATGGTTTTTTATTCTTGGTAAAGGGACGAAACGACTGGTGGCATTCGGAGTGGAGAGTAGAGTTATTGCGTACGTGGAAGTTTTACCATTAAACTTGTCAAATAGATACAAATATTGTCCCTGTAATTGTTCAGTTCGTGAGTGTAAACGTCAAATGTAATTAACGCAAGTTTAGGTGGTGATTAAACGGCGAATCAGGGTTCGATATTGCGATGAAAGTCTTGTGTGAACATGTGAAAATTATTTTGATGGCTTAATTCAATGGTTGGAGCCATAAGTACAGAATCACGCGATGGGTTATAGCCCCCTACGGAATCTAATCGGTGTAAATAGTTGGGGTTGCAAGGGACGTATTTGAATTTAACCCCGACTCTCTGGTGGTATATACGGCAAACGTTGGATTACGTCGAGTAACACCTGCTAGGATTTTCATGGATAACCACCGAGTGGAGTAAAACTGCTTCACACCACTTCTCCCTCAAAACCACCCTCCAACGTAAGTCTATAAAACCTTCTGTCCCACATACGTATCTCTCGCAATGGAATTAAATTACGCAAAAGGGATACGAGTAACATTTGGCAGTTGGCATTCAAATTTGTAAGGTATGGAGATCTGAATTTTCAACAATTTTTTGTTGCGATATAAGGATTTTTAGTATTACAAAATGATTAACCTCTTTAGTAGCGTTCAGTAATGACTCGTAGGGAGTGACGTTGAATTCGTTGTGAGAGGAAGAGAAGTGTTGAATTTAAAATTTGTGGATGGTGGCTAGATTTTTTTTCCATTGACTCATACAACTTAAAAAAAAAATGTGATGGACTGATCATTTAAAAAAAAGAAACAATTATCAAATTACAAATTGCAGTGGAAGATATATACATTTTCATCGCGCTGTGTCGGAAAAGTAACTTTTCAGCCACTCTCCGCTTCGCGTCGAGTGACTGAAAAGTACTTTTTCGACACATTGAGATGAAAAATTATGTTCGTAACTCGTGATTTTTCACTTGTTACGAAATATACTATTTTAAAATATGCTAATACATTTCTAAAACTATTACTTTAGATAAACTGCGGATTGTAAAACTAAAGAAGAATTCAATTTTCGTTCCACCACTTAGGATCGATGTTATCTAGCTCGCTAGTACTTCCTCATTGGCCAATTCATGAGTTTATTTTTACCCCCGATTTAGCCTTGAGGTCAAGGATTCCACCTTCAAAATATCAATGAGAATTCCACAAAAAAGCACAGTAAAAGCCTACTGGAACAACATTCTCACTTTTCCAACAATTGCCGTTGGCCCATACATTCTTAGGTTCTTTAAAAAATTAAGCGATAATTTCATTCGGATTTTCCATGTTGTTTGTTGGGTAGACATTGCAAAAGTTACATTTTTCAATTCATCTTGCGTGAACTCGTAAAATATACGCAGCGAGGATTCTCCCATTATGTAACCAACTACACTCAGTGAAGAGCTCTAACCACTTACGGCTTACCAATTTTACTATTTTATTTTGCAGATGAGGACATTCGTCTCCTGAGTCAACTAGGTTTCCCCCAAGAGCGTTGCATAAATTATCTCACACCCGACGAGGCACACGAGGAGATTCGTGCCGCATGGCAGAGCAGTGAGTTCACAACAATTTACCTCTTATTTCTATCCCATTAAGTGCAACTTGTGTGTGCTTTTTTTGTCTACATTCAAACTTTTCCATCTTCACAATACGAAGCAATGAAATTTCCCTCATATGCGGACAAATAAACGATATATTCTTTACTTTTTTTTTTTGAAAACGGCTATTCCATTTATGGTGGGTTAACGGTTAGTTGGGGAGTGAAGGCGGTGGAGTAAAAAAGTGCTAAAGGTTTTCCGGTGCGACGGGCGTTGCTAAAAGCAATCGTACTGCCTTTTCTAAAAAGAGAGCGAGCGAGAGCGAGAGAGAGAGAGAGGTGTAAAAATAAAAGTTTCATGGAGAGAGATGCCTCTTTATCACTGACGCCTGGAGGGTGGAGGCTCGTTTAGTCGAGATTCGAACTGTCCGTCGACCATTATCATTCACCATTCCAGGCTGTTCCCGTAACGTTGAAAAATTTTTAAATGATTTTGAATACACTTTAGCATTTTATGACTTTTAATTCCTTCATTTGAACGGATTTTCCTCTCTTTTCTCGTTTAATTCTTCAGTAAGTAGATTTTTTTTTTATTTTATCGATTGGAAAGTCGACTTATTCCTCCGGCGGGTTAATCAAAATGAGGCCAATGCAGACTCCATTGTAAATCTGAATGCCTCTGTGCGAGGTTATTGTCCGCTTTTGTATATAACTTTAGTCATATGCTGAAAAACAATTAACCTGGCCTTTTAATGAAAACTGCGCTGAGCGAGCTAGCAAGCACAGTAATTAACTTGTTTATCGAATAAACAGGGGAGAATGATTCTTTTATTTGCAGTCAGTCAATGGGTAATGACATTGTTAAGGGAAGAGGGAATGGAAGAACGATAGACCTCGGATAATTCATTGATAAAGGGGATAAAAACCCTTAATGGAGGTAAAATACAAGGGGCGAAAGGGTTAAAGTGAAACCGTACTCAGCCAATCAGGCGTATTACCGCGAGCCGATCAATAACTCCAGAACCCACTAGGTTGATTTCAATTGTCTGTAGTGGATGATGCCAATCCGGTCCATTTGAATGCGGGAAAAGAGAGGAATGGGCGAAAGGATTCCATTTATTTGCATGTTGTTTTTTTGTTTTCCCCTCTCTTTGCACAGGAATGCAAAATCTGAGTATTTCATGCTCCATGGTATGCCTCATCGTCCTCGGGAGTGCTGTACTCGTGGGATTTTTCGGCCTCTGCAGGCATCAGATATCAGCGGTTCTCGTGACGGGTGTCATGTATCTTCTAGCAGGTGAATAAAATTGCATTTTTTTTCTTCTTCGGAGGGGAGGGAATAATTGGGACAACCGTATTGCAACGGTTTCGAAGTCTCGACTGCATTTGGAGAGGGAATTAGTTCATTTTTGGGGTGCAGAGAATTAAATTGTGAAGTCTAGTGGAGCTGTGAAAAATTGATGGTGCTTTGGGCGGTTTCGGGAAACCAATGGTGACATTGAGTGGAGAAAAAATTGTCAAAATATTATTTTTTGACCCGAAATAAAATTACTAAAAAATTTGTTTGTGCGAGAGATCTTGATTTTTGGTTCAGTTCTTTGTCTCAATGTATAAAATAAATTTCAATGTAGGTAACAAAGACAGTTTCTAACGAGATTTACTATTTTTTGTGGACATTCACTTGTTGGTACTTTATACCTTTTCCAATGAAATGGATTGAGCATATAGGAAATTATGCTTGATGTGAATATTATTGATATTTGAGATACAATGAATGATAATTTTAAGGTAACGAAACATTGTTTTTCCTAGTTGAGTCGCAACTAATTATCTTTATTGTAAACTTGCAAAGGCAATCAAGAATTCAATCAATTCCAAATTTATTCAGCGACAGGAAGATAAGCATTCTTCAAATTACTTCCATTTTTGAATGGCATGGGTATAAATTCATCAAAAACAGCAAGACAAAATCATTTTCCCATGCGTAAATATTCGATTCCCTTACATAATAAACGGAGAGCGATATCTCATGAGGATTGAAATAATTGCTGGCTCTCATCATATCATCAATAATTGATGATGAATTGAATCCCTCTTCTCCTATGACTGGACACGCTTTTTTCCTGGGAGTTGAATAGTTAAAAATCATCCCTCGACATTTCACGGAATATTCACGTTATTGGGCCCATTCAGCTGTCATATACCGATCATATAAATATTAATTCCCCTCGGAAGGATAATTTATAGCATGGAGTTGATTACGTATTGAGTGAGGCGTTTGCACTGCGGACATGTTCATCGAAATCGCTATTAATTGAAATTACATTAATCGAATGTCTTCCAATTAAATTTATCGATTCGCGGAAAAACATAATAATTAATAGTGATGAGCTGTGTGTTAGTAATAGAATCTGCAAATAAACGAGAACGAGAAACGAATGAATTGAATAGACCAGTTGGATAGAACTGTGAATGCATATAATTAATTTCCAATATCATTCAAACCATTTCATTATGATTGGGTTTCAATCAATCTTGTAGAAAATGTAAAATAAATTTCATCTCCTTGGATGGCTATTAGGGCTTTTCAAGGATTTTGACCATTTTTTTCTTCGCTGTTTATCGTTGACATACTTTTCAACATTCGTAGTCTGGAACTTCCATACAAGCAATATTTCCCTCGAGGTTATAAAAAATTTTACAATAATTTTATAATATATGTTGCCCGGGTTTGACTTTTATTCTGTACTTCAAACCATACCCAATTTTTTTTTTATGTAAAAAATTAGTAGAGACACTTGGAAAATTGTCAATCCCGAAGCTGACGATCTGTTTAATAAATAATCTTTAAACAATTAATTGTTCGTCATGAACATCACAGCAAATTGTACAAGAGAGTAACCTCCCTCGAAATATAACTCATTTTTTTTCAGCGACCTTTGCCCTATTCACCCTCACGATAATCCACTTTAAAAGGGCACAAGATCGTAATACCAAGATTATCGAGGGCCCCGAGGATGGCGTCATTGGCGGTCCTGTACCCAGAAATCTGCTCACAGCTCGTCGCTTTACAACATCGTGGAGTATGGATTTCGGTTGGGGTGGTGTGACACTCTGCGCCCTCGCCTCAGCCGCATGGATATTGCTCAGTAAAATCATGAGATTTAGTCCAATAGCGGCTATGATAGCGTAGCAGCGAGACGCCTTCGAGGTCTAATGGCAAAGGATGAAAGAGCAAAGAGGAGGTGGAGCGAAAAGGGCCAGAATCAATTGACATGCTCGGCGGAGTGAGAATGAAGGGAGATGAATTCAACCAAAAAAATAAAAACAAAAAAATCCCCAAAAAGAAGGAATTGTTTTCATTCTATTATTTTAAAGGGTAGATCCGCACCAAAATTGGAGATGACTGGGTGCAGTGAGAAGTTATTCGAAAAGTCGACGTGAAAACCTCGAGGGCAATTGAAATTAAAACTCTTTATTAACTCGAATGGGGGTTACGAGAGAAAGAAAAATCAGTTAGTCAGTTCCCTTTTTGTACAATTTTACACGATCGGGAGGGGGGAGGGGGGGGGGGGAGGTGGAAAATTTGTTGATAGAAGTGCTGAGGTGGTAAAAGTTTTAACCGTCCGCTATGACAGAAGAATGCAAGTCCGATCGATCCGGCGTGACAAATAATTTCAACTGCTGCGCGCCACCCGCTTCTTGTCCGCTCATCTGTGTGGGAGGGCAATATACGTGTTTCGTTCTCTTCTCCAAGAGCTGGAGAAGGAGAGTAGATGAAGAGAGAGAACCGATTGGGATTGGTTTCAGTCGCATTCACTTCGGCAATCATTAATTACAAACTCTTTTCGATAAGACATTGTGTAAAAGTGTCGTTTTTTTCCAGTTTTATGTGTATTCAACGTGTTCCCAAGAATGTTCTGGCAGTCAATTATGGGTTCTTCGGTAATGTGAATGAATTTTATGATAGAATTTAAGACGTGTGGGGCGTAATAATTTGAGTGGATTTTGCATTGGGATTTATTCATGGAATTATTTGATTTCACAGCTCATCTGATTTATTGATTAATTGAATTTTGTCGGTTTGGAAGAATTAAGAAACTATTATATTTTGAGACTGCTAAATTATTTCACCAACATTCAAAGCTCATCTAATAATCAAATAATTCATGGAATTATTTGATTATCAGATGAGCTGTGAATGTTGGTGAAATAATTTAGCAGTCTGGAAATATAATAGTTTCTTAATTATTCCAAACCGACAAAATTCAATTAATCAATAAATCTCTTCATTTTATTCAATTGAAATTTCATTAGTTTTTTATGAGACTTTCGTAACGCAATTTACAATCTCGCATTGGAGTAGAGGAGGAACGGATGTCGTGATAGATTTTAATTGCAGCGAATTGTTTGATTTTAAAGTCAAACGTGAAATGTTTGGTATCATAATTGAGTAATTCCACGTCAAATGCGAAATGAAAAAAATCTCGTTTTCGATTGTCTTCGGGATTTTTTATAGCAAATAATATATGAGGCCATGCTTTCATAATTTTTTTTGAGCCATTCGATTTTTTTCCAGCGACTTATGAATTTTCTAAAATTAGAATTATAATTATTAATAATTATTATTGACTTTGTAATTATTAAGTCAATCATGAAGAACCAAGAATCATGAAGAAAGAATATTGATGTTTGTTTTCTCTAGAACAATTTTTTTTTAGTTACGATTAAAAAAGTATTTTCGAAGCTAGTTTGCTCTCGACTCTCATTCAATGATATCCATTGACTTACTTTCAATCCGAATTCTATTCACAATGATAGTCATCACAAGGGATAAAAGGCAACGATCAATCATCTAATTTCTGAATTATAACGACGAATTTTACTGGACACAAAGAAATTAAGTAATTCAACAGGGAACAATTGCAAAATAATAATTGTTCTTTCGTGAAAATATGGGTAATTATGTCCTCAATTTACCCCTAAAATTTAAAAGAAAAAATAACTTTTCGAATAATTGTACATTGAAAGAAAACATTGATTTTGCAATGGTGGCTTTAAAAATGAAGTAAATTGAATTTAATTGCGCTCATTTTGAAGCTATTTTGTTACCTCTAACTGTGTGAAAACCTAATGTTTAAATTGAATTATTTCACTTTGTCTGAAAAGAAAAAAAATTAAGTTTAAAAAAGGGTTACTTTTGAAAATCGATAAGTCGCTGAAAAAAATCTAATGGCTCTAAAAATTTTATGAGCGTTTGTTAATTTCGCAATTGATGTGGGATTGGTCAATTATGATATTCCAATGAAATGAAATTTCCATATTCTCTTAATTTTTTGAACCACGTTATCTAAAATTAATGAATCCGATTATTTCTGTAAGAAAAGTCCGTGGGAAGTCTAGTGGATTTTAAAAATTGAAATGCCATTAGTTCTTTTGGGCTTTCAACCGAATAGTTTATAATCCCTCATGAGTAGAAATAGAGGTACAGAGAGTGAAAGAGATAAAGAGAACCAAATGAGATTGCTTGCAGCCGTGCAATCATTAATTAAATACCACCCCTTGCCGGTACGACATTCAGTTGAAAGATCAGTTTTTTTGTTCCACTTGTGTTCAGACTTTTACAGATTTTTGTATCTTTTAATTGCACGCTTTTAAATAATGGGAATTAATTTTACGACGAAATGTAAACGTTTGCGACTAAAATTCTGCGAGACGGATATTCACGGAGATGTTCGGATTTATTTTGTAGTTTTGGAAGCTATTTGAATATGTGGAGCTCTATTTGTTTTGAATTGAGAATGAAGCCACTTTAATTCCGGTATGGTATTTCAACAGCAGAAATATTCGCTATTGATATTGATAAGAATACACAGAATGAATGAATGAATGAATCCATAAAAAAAATGAATGTTTATTCATTTTTCCGTGTGATTGAATCATATGGATTCGTCTTTTTTTACCCGACTGCCTTTTTCAACTATTGTGAGGCATTGCTGTTTTATTTCAAATAATAGTTAAGGTGAATTCGAGCCAGAGGTAAATAAATCAAGGAATTCCTGAATAAAACTGAGCTCGCCACGCCGGATTAAGCTTTTGCTAACAACAATACCTGCTAGTTTTTTGTGTAATGGAAATGTATGAATACAATAAAGATAATTAATTGATGTACCATTACATGAAGGCAATAAAAGTAAAGACTTTTGAAACAATCAAGAATTATTTTATATTTATGTTTAAAAGTCAATAATTGACACTGGACTTTTCACTCGGTTATAACTCATCGTAAAATTATCTCGTTTGATCGAGTATTCAATAAATGATTACTATTTTAAAAGGCAAAATTGTCTGTATTCTTCCACTCTCCCTTAGAATGGAAAGACCAATAAACAGTTTAAGATTGATATATATCAATTTTTATTTCCCGGTTAAAGAATTTTAAGTCAAATAACAATAACGGAGTAGAACAGTTGTTTTTTTATCCTTGGAACTTATGATTTTTATGCACAAAAATTAATGCTTCTGCAAACATTATAAAATTGTCGCAAAACTTTCAAATTTTCGCGCAATTAAAAAAATTATGTACGGTATATTCGAGGGATGAATTTATAAAAAAAATATAGCGGTACAATTCCTCTAACATTATCCATGGAAAACTAAATGAAGTAAAGGCTATCGTTTGGTCTTCCTTTGTGATATGCTAAGCGCTGTACGTTTTGTGCGTTGAGGGGGGCAAATAGTAAGGTTATGTTGGCCTTTTAACCGCAATTTGACGACACGCATCGGCATGTTGCATTATCCAAACAAATGTTGTTGAATTTTCCGTGGCAATGGAATATAGAAATCCATCTTCATGTTTGTCAGCAGAAATTTTGGGGTTTATCGATCGAAAACCATGCCATGGAGAGGATAAACAACTATGTCCCTGGTCGGAGATTACCGAAAAAAAAAATGCAAGGCAGATTCACCAGCCTCGAGGGAAGCGGAGCAAAGGAGACGAATTCAAATGATTTTCGATATTATAAAATATATCTAAAATGTATTTAGACGCTTTTCAGGGACAAACTGAGGCTTTTTTTTGGAAATATTCATGGAACAATGGATAGACGAGAGGTAGAGGATAAATAACGACGTACCTTCGACAGTTCCCTCCAAAAATCACACGCCTGTTATTTCTCCGTATTTTCTCTGAGTTCTGTGTGCTCTCTGTGGTCGTCAGGAGATGGATAATTTCACGATGATTCAGAGACTATTGAGACTATTCAGGGAATATTGTCTGTATGATTAAAACTATGGTGTAACGATAAAATAACTCTACGAGTTTACTTTTTCCCCCAAACACAATGGCAAAATGAGCCGTTAATCGAGAAACTGTGTTACTCTCTACCGGCGCACGTTCCACACAGAAAAAGGCTCTGCACACATGCGAGATGGGAATCTGGGTTGGCGCATGCGCACGAGACACTCTGCCATATTGACTAAAACCGCGCGCTCTGGTTCACACAGGTAATATGAGATACGTTCAAAATTTTTCATTTCCTTTAATTTTATTTGTTCCGGTAATTCTAAATTTTTTGGCATTATTTGATAATTGTTTAGTAACCAAAAATTTTAATCATTTTTTTGGAAGCTCTGGAAAATGTAGTTCTATTTTATGAGCAAATTGTTATGAAACCTAGATAATTGAAAATTACATCTGAATTGAAAATATTCAATATTCAGGTCCGCTTAGCACGCTTAAAAAAACAATTTTTCACATATTAGGTTGAAAAAAATCATTTGATTGAGAAGTATTTGTTCAGTGACATAATTACCCGGGTCGACAAGCATTTTTATCACACATTGAATAATTGTTTTTATCACAAGGTGTGAATAAGACACATTTTAACGACGTGCCTAGAAAGTAATTTTTGCACACAGAGAGAGTGGAAGAAGTGTATTTATTGCAGTATTGAATTTCGTTTTCACAGTTTCCTAAATAACTTCTTGAGTGGTTATTTTTGCAGCAGACAGAAAGCTAGTACCATTTCTTATGTCCACTTCCAAACGGAAAATAAAAATGTTCTAATGTTAAGATTCTTAAGTTCTTACCTCTCAAAGAGCAATAAATTACTTCTCAAGGGTTTTAAACTGAACAATAGCCGAGTAGGAAAGAAGACGTTATCTCTTCGAGAAACAAAACTATTTGAATATTCCGAGGGATGGGATATCTCAACACTTCTTCACCAAGTATTTATCCAATTTTTTCTTTCTCATTTGTATAAATTAGATTCGTCAAACTTTTAACACGTCTTGCAGTATTCTTCGAGTTGAAAGTTACTTCATTTACCAATTCATGCAATACTCCTCGCCCAACGAGCCCATCGTTTTTCTCTTGATTTTGCATATTTCCAATTTCATCAACGCCTCTCACCCTTTTACGATGGATATATTCCACCCAGGCTTCTATAAAGCTTGCAAGGACGTCACACCAGTGAAAAAGTTGTTCCACTGAAAGGAGAAAGGATCAAAAAGTGAAACAAGAAAAAGAACTTCTAGATCTCACTATCGATTGCCAGTTTGATTGAGTAGTTTTTGATGTACATGTTGCTTTTTTGCTTCCGTACCGAATAGAATGAGGGTTATAAAAGCGAAGGTTGTGGCGGGGATGAATACATAGGGTATCTGATTGTACGTCCATCTGAGGAGAGTAGGTGCCTCGTAAAAGAAAATTCCGGTCAGTGTATTGAGCATCCAGGGAAAGTAGAGAAATGGAAGTCCGCGCTTTTCGCCGATTGTCAGCAAAATTGTTGATAAAACTGCGGTGACAAATCTTCCCATTGGCAGTTTAATTATAACGTCTGAAAATTCCAGTTGTTTCTGAATTAGTACCAACTGGTTCAATAGAATTATTCATTTGTAAAAGGATTTATTTCAATTTAATTATTTAATATTTTCAGAGTGACCGAGGAGAACACTTTTGACTTTTGTTGAAATGTTAATAATCAATTGAACAGTTGAGAACACGACATTTTTTTTCTCTCTGTAAATTTGAATCTTTTGGGTTTGCAATCCGATTTACGAACAATAAAAGAACAATTAAAAACTGCATATTTTCCTCCCGCAGATTATCAAATTTGATGGCAAAATATAGTGAATTTGAAAGTGTAACAACTCAAAAGAATATAAAATGCAAAAATAATTTATATGTAAGCAAAATCATAATTCAATAAGAAAGTATTCTACAGAAAAACTAATTAAAGTCGCTAGTTCTGTATATTTCCGTCTATTCCCTTATATTTTCCAGCGCTTTTTAACTCAAACTATCGAAGAACTGTTTGTTTTCCTATAAAAAAAATTGAGTTAGTCGATGAACTCGATAAAACGTCGTTCCTTCCGTCAATAACTCATCATTCAACGTATAATACAGTTACGAAGATATAATTACTGTACGAGCGCCGAAATATCGCACTGAACGCCGTCGACTTTGTCACAGAGTGCCCAAGCGGTGATCGTGCCCCAATTTCCAAGGTGATTGAACTCAGACAAGAAACCACAAGACACATAAATCGTAAGTACCATGTTCTCGTCTGTAAAATTAAATCCAACTTTGAAGGGGGGGGGGGGGGGCGAGGTTATAATCAATCAATATATCCTCTACGGTCTTTCCCGCCACTTACCTCCTTCACACCATTCCCCCCGAAATAATTATTCACCGATACCAAACTGCTAATTTCCTCATTCTTACACGTCGCCCCCAATGGCTTCATCCTTGCGGTTTGACAAATGAGACTTGAAATTTTTCAAATTTATTTCAACACTCGTGACAGCCATGATCCCTCAAAAAAACTCGTGAAATAAAGGAAGATCGTGGTAACATATATAATCAGACTTTTAGACTAATTTTTAATCCCAGTGGAGTATGAGTTATTTTCAATGGTATGAGTTTCTAATTTGTCGATGAAACAGACAAAAGACCTGTAGCCAATTGTGCACTGTAAAAATAGCTAAAAGTATGCCATCGAGCCTGATGTGCAATCCATCCAAGATGAGACGCATTATAAAAACTCCAATCTCAACGACAATAACGCACAGCTGCATGAGGAGCCAGGGTGTGTGGAGCATTGGATATCCCTGCCTTGCAAATACACAAAGGAAAAACCACTTTAATTAAATTTTTTTTCCCCACATCCGCGGATAAAAGGTAGTTTTTCGATAGGTAAACCTTCACTTCTATGGAACAACTTATGATCCGAAAATTTTAAAGAGCAAAATGCGTCACATGCAAGAAAATTCATCAAGAAATTTTATACTCGTCCAAAAGATGAGGGTAATGAATTCATGGCAAAATAGAGAACTTAAAATTCAAAAAATATTTTTGCATTTGATGGGAGGCAAATAATTGAATACATTAATTCAACTGGAACTGGTTTTAAAGTATTAAATTTTGACGATTTTTTTTTTGTAAAAAGTTTAGCTCTTGAAATATTTCAAGACACGTGTTTTCCGATAAAAGTGAAGACATATTTCTCGGAAAACTTCCGTGTTCTCAGTGCAGATACAATTATCGCATTAAAAAATTACCGTCATGGCGCCCAACATAATGAGTGTATAGTGCTCGATACCTAGTATCGAAGTCATAAGTTTGAGATCCCGTTCAATATTGGCTGGTACTTTCGATGAAAATTTCATTACTCAGTATAAGTTTGAAAATTAAATGAGTTTATTCATATTTAAAAGCTACTTACCAACGTCAGAACTCCCTCGTCTTGTGATAGACCTTCCAGGAAATTTATAATTTACGATGCGAACAATGTCGAAAGCTGTAATTACCTGGAAACCGGAAGAATCAAAATTTTCTGGTAATTTTGCAATGAACTTTGTAATAAAATAATCATGGGGATTATTACGATGGACTAACGGTTCCTATGAGTCCTAGAAGGATGACACACATGTGGCTACCCATGCTCCAGTGGTCGCATAATGTGCAAATAATTCGGCCAACTCGCTGGAAGAACAACAAGCGCTAATGAAAAAGTCGCACAGTGAGTTAAAAATTAAAAAGGGGAAACGAGAGAGATGAGTATGGATTCGATTTTAATAAGCCTCGTCATTTTGAAATTATCTTGATCCCTGATACATGGTCAAATCATTGAAAGTAATGGGAATACACGGTTAATCGATAGCTGTCTCCCTCGGGTCAGAGTGGAACTTAGGGGATGGGGTCGTTCACAGAGGGAGGGAATTTAACCAGCCGACATATTCTGTCATACAACAATCAAACTACAGGAGGTTAATCAAGTTTTAGTGGTTTTCAACTAGATACCACACTGTGCAGCAGCTTTTTCTGACAACTTTTCATTGATTTTTAGTATTCTCTGGATTCTGCAACAACCCATTTGCCGTGGTTGACTTGTATACTCAGAAGTTTGTTATTTTTTTGTTATTTTTGGGTGAGCTTGCAACAGATTTTGGCGCTCGAGAGACCATTGTTGTAGTTTAGAGCACGAGTTACGGGTGAAAAAAAGTAAGAAAAAAGCAAACTCCGTAATTTTCAGCGGCTGGGGAAAGTCGATACAGATTGAAACAAGTCAATATGTACAGAAACAACCTTACTTTTGTAGTGAAATATTCTGGTTTACAATTTATATTCGTATATTTTGCTTCATGTATTTTTTCTTTTTTTAATTGTTTGTTGTTATTTTTCTCTTTTTTTTTAACTTGAGGGTTTTTTTGTCTACTCCGTGATATCTCTTTTTCGATCAATTGTATTTTTGTTATTTAATAAAAGAATATGCAGTAAGTTGAATAGAAAGCCCAGTTAATCGGTAAAATTTCCTGTAACGCACGAATGAGTCTACGGAAGGGAGACTTTACTCGGGAAATTTTCTCCGAAGGAGAAACATTCGTAGAACTGAAAACAGAAATTCTACGCTTATTAAGCGGCACTGAAAAGTTAACTTCTTTTTACATATTTTTATGTATAAAATTGTGAAAAACACATTGAAAAATTGAACTCCATGAAAATAGTATACACGCATGCAAAAATTTTATGCTTTTAAAAATTTGTAATTAGTTTTTTCCTCTACGGTTCAAATCTGTGGAACTCATAGTTCAGACTTGGGCTCGTTTATACCTGTTTCAACTCGTTGCAAGCTTCAAACGTTTCGAAGTTTGGCTTTTTACATTTTTTTTTAACCTACAACTTACATAAATTTTTACATTGTCTCGTTAATGATGGAGGCCTTCTAAAGTTTACGGCGGCCTTCTTTCAACTCACCGATTTTTTGTTTTTGTCGAACAGACCAACGAACCGGCAGATTTCACATTTTCTCGACACTCTCATTATTTTGACGTTATTTTGGGGAGTTTACTAATGTGGTGAAAAACATTTAGTTAATGTTGAATTTACTGAATTGAGCTGCAGATGGACGATGGAGGTACAACGTTTATCTCTTTTCTTATTATTTTCATCGTAAATTAAATTCTCTGGAAGATTGAAATAATCGTAAAGTCGATAAGATTGTGGGAAATGAGAGATGTGATAAGAAAAAGAGAATTATGTTATTAATACCTTTTATATTGTTAGAAAATATAAATACTAATGGACCACGTATTTTCGTCTGATCTCAACGCCCTCATCATCCACAATTGACCGCATTAACATTAAAAAGAAAAACAACAATAAATTGGGTTTAAATAATTTCGGAAGATAGTGGCAGGCTAAAACCAGAAAATCCACTGAATAGTAATTCTCGTAGCACACGACCGTTTAAAATTTCATATCAGAGTAGAAAATTCATGAAATGAGTGATCAAATCGATGAGACTCGCTGCAATGAAGGACGTGTTGAGAAAGTTAAAGCTGCAGAAGGCCAAAGAGCGCTGGTATGTAGAGATAAAAAATAAAGGAGATAAAATTTTTCATACTCGACGGAATTTATTGAACTCCCGTAATACACATGATCATCAATATACATCGTTTATTAATTTTTTCTCAACTTTTTTTCTCCCTCGCAAATAAAATAGCAGGCAACAGACTGCAATAACGAGCCGGAAAAAACAGGAGCGGGCAAAATCGTTGAGCATGAAAAAATCGGTGGAAATGCCAAAGCATGGTCCAATGAAATTTATCACACGATTCAGGCGATATTGCTGGCCTTTACAATTTTGGTGTTGAGTTACCATGGGCTACGGTATGGACCCATCAAATATAGTCTCTTGGAAAATGGTCAGAGTATTCATGGCTTGGTACCACCGCGAAAAGCAGTGGTTACTCTCAGTCTCGGTTACTCGTTCACGTACTCAGTGATTTCCGCTCTGGCTGCATCCATGCTTGTTTATTCTCTAGTATCGGTGAGTAAACTTGGTCAGAATGTTTACAAGTGTGATGGGTTGGGACACAGGGAGCATTAACATTACACGGAGAGAAATTTTCGCTAAAACCATTGGGAAACTTACACTTCTCTTAATGATTACGGAATTATTTTAGAAAATTTAATTAATCAAAGGATGATTGCTCAGAACACGAGAAAATTCAGCATAAATAAATGAAATTATTTATGTTCGAACTTTTTTAGATTGCAAATTAAATTAAATATCAAATGAAATGAATTCTTTTTGTGCCTGGCCATATGGAAAAATATTTTTCCCGCTAGAGTAGAACCATAATCGTAACCGGAATGTATGAGATTTTGTGTGTGCACGGCGTGCGTAAAATCTGACTTCTCCCTCGGTCTCACGAAAAATATTTCATGTGAATTCTAGGTGAAACCATACTGGAGTCTACCCACAATTGTTCTCTGCATAGCTGAAGTTGTGTGGGAGGTTGGTGATGCTATTGTAGCTATCTGGCTCTTGTTCACACGTCTGAGATTCACTACTGCTTTCACATACACCGTTGGTGCTGCATTCGTTATTAGTAGGTTACTATACGTTATTCTGACGCTTTTAATATGATATATATTCGTTAACCATATATTAAAAGTTTGCTTTTTAATCAGGCAATTTTAATTGCATTATAGTGTTCCAACATATTGACTCTACCATTTAAATGGGAGAGCAATGTAAAGTACGGGATTTGTTTTTT
>JAPYZN010000054.1:0-65139 GCA_030522865.1 Psyttalia lounsburyi
GGGGTTTGGGTTAAATATAAATGAGTTGTTTTTACATTTTTGCCTAGCCTAATGGGCTCTAGGCCTCTCTCCCCACAGTATCACGACATCTGGGTAATGCTTGGTCTACTAGGGATCACTGAATGTTTATTTTATTTTTGCACTGGATTTTTTTTTGGTGACGAGGAACAAATAGCAGACTGCTCGGTTCTTCAAGGGTTTTTTGGAGAACTGTTTGCTCAACATTTCCAGGTTTTTTCTCTGAACTACGTCTCAATGTTTCGAGTTATACTCATGCTGCCATCTTGTGTACCAGGAGGTGGCTTCAGCGGAATTCACGAGGCGCTCTCTAGTCTCATTTACCTGGTTTTCGGACGGTAATTCAAGTTCTAATCAAAACATACGATAAGAGAGGAATCACCGGAAATCTCCAGCTAGACGTATTCAACAACATCCGGGGAATCTGCTGCGATAACAATAGACATCAGCTGCCAAATTTCTGATTGGACTCTCTACTCAACAATCCCAGCATTCCAAATGTCGACGAAACCGATTGGACGACCAGCTGATGATAGCAACAATCAGAGGGAAGGACAGATCTGGGACATAAAAACATCATTAACCCAATAAATCCAGAGACAACGGGGATTCCCTGGTAAAGTGCATCGCTCCCTGTGGTAGCCAGGGGGCAGCCAGAATGACGCTAGGTATGGAACCCGACGTGATCCACCAAAATTTTTTATCTCGACAGTCCAAATTTGACGAGTTGAAGAGACATTTTATCGATATTTCGAGTCCACACGTGACGGCTCAAGTTCTGGACAATTTAAAAGATCTTTATTCAGATATAATTCAGTCAAAACGCGACAGAGATCGGGTGAACAGTATCGCCGAATTGTTGAGGATATTGGAGAAGAGGGATCTGTTGAGGTACGATTCCATTGAGCCACTGAAACAAATAGCAAACAATTTCATTAAAGACAGAGTTTTGGAGCAAAAGGTGGCTCATTACGAGGCAGGACTCAAGAATGAACCGCCTCTGCCAGCCATCAATCATTACAAGTACAGGGGTGAGTATTTTGAGAGTTCAGATGACAATGAATATTTATTAAATAATCCCGATAATGACCATGGTCAACCTCATCGTATCATCCCGAATCATCGAGTGGACGAGACAGAAGACTGTGAGAGAAATGAGCAGCAATCGTTGACCCAACAAATGAATATAAGAAAGAGTAGACACTCTGGATCACATTCCCCTTGTCATGCACGTCATACGTATTTTTGTTCCTCCATCAAGTGTAGTTGCAGGAGAAAGACATCTCTGATTGTTATATTTTCGATGATGGTTGTGGGTTTGACGATATTTCCTACGATTTATATGCATTCTATTAATGCTCAATCATCAGCAGTTGATCGATCCAGCCAGGGCTCCTCTCGAAGTCAGTCGCACACTGTGAATTTCTACACGACCCCTACCTTGCCTGTCATTCCTTATTCACCTTCTGCACCGTCTGCAGCAGCTCCTAGTGCTCCGGTTCATGATGTTCAGGAGAGAGGTATGAAAATACTTTGAAAGCGCTTTTTCTTCAAACATTTAATGAAAATTATCCAATAACTTCAGCTGAGCTTTCCCTCTCGAGGTTTTGGGGTTAGTTTAATATTAAATTGTTCATAACAAATTGTTGATAAATAACTCTCTTGTCTTCTCAGTCTTCCAAAGAGTCAGCGAGAACCTGGGGAAACACTGGAAAGATCTGGCGAGGTTTCTGAACGTGAAGGAGAGTGAAATAGACGCCATCAACGAGAAAACTCATTTAGGAACCAAAGAAAAGGCGTACGAGGTAAAAAAAGAATTCCTAGACTTGAAAGAACAATTAAAAATAAATAAACAATTGAGACAAAAGACAATGAAGGGCTTGAAGACAATCCAGGTCTCAATAGTTAGATGAAAACCTGAATTAATTCAGTCGTCGTCTGCTTCCAGGCCCTCCTGATATTCAAGTCCAGATGTGAGCGCTGCAATTGGAGGTTAAAAATCCAACAGGCCCTGGAGAAGGCCCGACGGAAAGACCTGGCCGAGCAGGTCAGCGAAATAATGTTATCCGATGACCAATCATAAATTCAACATAAAAAAAAGTTTATAAATTTTCATATAAATTGTGTATTATTAAATTGAAAAATACAAGAAATATTCTATGCGATATATTGAATACGTGTATTTTGTTATGAAAATTCGAGTAAACGTACAGATAATCGTAGGATTAACTATTGATGGACTTTACATTGTCTACGGTTTATAAACAAACTCTTCAACACAGAAATACAGCAACCCGCACGTATTTCCCCATAAATCTAATAAATCTAAATATGATACAGTGTTTTTTTCATTTGTTTTTTCGCCCTCTCAATTTTTCCATTATCTCCAACATTGCAATGAGTTTAATTATTCCTTTAAATAAATGTACGGTCACTCGTCTCGGGGAGAGATGGTTCAATCATAAAAGAGAAGTCGATGGAATTTAGCTCAAGATGATCTCTTCAACAATTACTTCGCAATTAGCATTTCATGATAAATGCCTTTATATTTCTCGCATCATTTTTTGAGGTTAGGTTATTTTTTTTGATGCATTATCTGTTGTCAACAGGTCCAATGGGAGACCAATGGATTAGATCTAAACTTGATACGTATTTTTGGTGGCACTACCAGCCTTGACAATTGTATCTTTGTGCACTTGGTATCCTATTGTCTGTCTCTGATGAATTCCCAGTCTCGATTTCAATTTTTTCCTGAAAATTGAGAGCAACAAATTGAGACGATTGCGGAGAGAATCAATTCATTGACAAATAATAATTGTTGGAGGAGCTGGTGGTGAGTCTTTTGTTGATCAATTGGTTACTCTACGCTTAATTATGCCTTGAGAAAGTGGATTGATGGATTGAACTCACCCAATCTCCAAGACACTCTGTGATTTAGTGGCATCAGCTGTCCAGGCAGCCAGTTTGTCTCCCTTGGGTCTAATATTGACAACAGCCCCACAAACATCATCCGAATAATCATCAAAAGCCTCTCCAATCATGCAGAGGAGTATCTCGAGCCAGAGACGATCGAGATCGCAGCTCCTCTGCTTCTTGTCCAGCTGCATGAGCCACCTACCACCCTCTTTATTAGCATTGTCCTCCCACATCGGTCGAATCCCCTTCTTAAACATACTGTAGTCACATCCCTGTTTCAGCTCAGAAGCCAAAATTATGTGATTGTATAACCTGAAACGATGAACGAGTGATAATTTAACAATGATTGAATTGTCAGCTGACAGTCGCCATTTTTATCAAGTCAAGAGAAATAAAGTGAGATTATTCTAGTGGACAAGGACAATTCTAGTTGACCCTTACGCCCAGAAATCCTCGACTGTATCGAAGCTTGAGATCTCCCTCTGGCTCTCCTCCCACGTCTTTTGCCTGTCCGGTGCATAATACCAGAAGGTCCAGGTGTTCTGTAACGGATGTTTGATGAGAAGCTCGGGAGGATATTCCTCAAGATTGGCTACCTCCTGGTCCTTCTTTTCGACCTCCTGAAACCGATGAACTTGGATTAAAAACTGCAATTGCCTCGTTCTCCAATTACTCCAGCCAGACCTCAGCTGATAAATTAATTTCTGAGCTACAAACTCGCGAAAGATTATCAGAGGTTAATAAATTCCTCCTCCAGAGCCGAATTTGCCTGAGCCAACGGAAATACCAGATCAAAATCTCTCATCGTCACTCGTCAGCCCACACTCGGTTGACCCAGAAAGAATTGGAACCTCAAATTGAGAGAGGGCTTCCATGCGGAGTGAAATATATATGTAAATGTCAAAGTTGACTCAGGGTTCGAACAGTCTAGAACGTCTTCGTCAGAACATATGCTTCAACTCCATTGAGTCCCCCGGAGCTACCCAACAAAAAATCCCCCGAATTCCTCCCCGAAAAATCTTGAATATCCAAGAATTCCGAATTGTGAGCAATTGAAGAAGAAGTGGGGTTATGGCTATTTGTGGAATAGACAGATATTTCCTGAATGTGTGCGTGAAGAACGGGAACAGACGGCTCTACCGACCGGAATGGCCATGCTGACACCCCGACAGCCACTGTTTTCACCACAAATTACGTAAATTCCACGGCCAACCGATGCACAGACATTCTCCCCCAACCCTGACGACTGTTTTCTTCATTATTTCCTAAAATCATACCTCAATTTCTTCAGTATTATTAGTAGCCATGTCACAGTGATACACACTCCAGGAAGAGACCCCTCAAACTGAAATATTGGTTGACAACGTTGGAGACATCTGCAGGAGAAATTGGCCCCCAAGCAGCGGGCAGAAAAATTGTTTTTTTGCCAGTTTTCTTCAACTTCTTGACAAATCTGAGAAAAGCGTAAGAAATCTCGTCTCCTTATCTATTTACAGATTTATTGAACAAAAATTGAGCAAATGTTTGGTCTGTCAAAAAGCCCAGAGACAAAAATGGCGTCTAACACGTTTTTATCCATCTGTTTTTGTTGAATAAATAAATAAATTTCTATCGCCACACGGCCAGTCACGAATTAGTTATTTTGTTCTTAAAAAGCCAATTTATGTTTGTACTACTGTAAAGTCAGAGTCATTAGGCCAATTACGCAATCCCATATCAGGTGTTTAGGAGTGTCTCTACCTTTCGTCTAATTCCGTCCTAAAAGTGTCATTGATAGATTAAAAAAGAAGTTGTCACGTCGATAATTTGATATTCATCATTAGGCAGTGAACAAGGGCATCGAGAAATAAATAAAAATGTTCAGTACTCGTGGATGGATCGTCGAATTGTTTGGACCTTGAATGTCAAGACATGCATTCCTAGAAGAAAACATCAATCCACCCCTTCCTGACGGAAACGAACCGGAAATGACGGGGTAGGGGTTGGCATCCCTGACTATCGGCCATCTATTTACCCGTGTCCTATCGATGAGTAGTCAATGATGCGCTTGGACTGCAGCATAATACGTGGAAAATAATAAATTGAAGCCCTACAATTGTTGTGACCAGAAATCATAATTGTGACAGTGGGTGAGAGGGTGCAATTGACGTTATGAACCGCCTGGTAAGTTCTTTTTCTTTTGTCGCATTTCAGGGGATTATTTTGAGATGCATGTGGACTCAGTGCATTTTATAAACATTATTGGAGGTTAGGGGAGACAGTAGACGCTGCAGTGAATTGTAATCATTCCATGCATTCTTGGGGATTTACCAAGCTTTGGAGGGACTAGTCCTGACTTCAGAAATTGTTTTAATGACAAAATCCTAGATCCCTTGCTCGGCAGATTTTTTTACATTGGGTCGGACATTTTTGCGTGGGTAATTCGAAACGAAATAATTGTTTACTTGCGAGAACAATTTGGTTGGAGGATTTTTATGAGGTCTCAGGAGAATCATCTGTCTCTAGAGGATTGTCAGGTTTGTCACGACATTCAGCGATCGTCGTCAGGAATTATCAAAATTAAAAATGGAGGATGACAGATTAAGGAGTGGAGGAGTCTATGGAAGGTCCCCCCAACCTAATAATCCTGTAGATTAAAATAGCTATCACAATTAAAAGGCCATTTTCCTCTTTAACATGTCACCAAAGGGTCCTCTTTCCCTTTTTGATATTTCTCCAGGGGATAATGAGACTTATCAGGGCCATCACCAAACCTTTCCCATAATAACAACAATTGATCAATCATAGAAAAAAAAATAGTAATCAGTGGAGGAGTGCATGAACATGCGTTCACCTAGACTGATAGTCCTCTAGACCTGAGTGATTGTCCTAATTAAAATCCAATCATGACCGCCTGGAATTCTTAATCACCAGGAAATAGCACTCCAAGAAATTGGACATCGCAAGATGACCAGTAAAATGGAAGGACTTCAATGACCAATAACTCGGGACTGGCCGAATGAAATCGACTGATTTTTTGTCTGATTAAAGCTGAAAATCCAAGCTTCAAAATGAGACGTTAATCATGAAATTTCACTCTGCCAATTCCGAGTAATCGTCGATCGAAAAAATGTAATTTTTCCCCTCTTCCCAAAACCAATATTCATCAAAAATGATTTTTTGCTCACTGTACGGGTTCGATTTCCAGCGAACCGAGGAGAATGGTGGAATAAAAATGGCGTACAGTGAGCAAGAGCAGCAGGCAGCCTCGTACGGCTACGAGACGGCCTACCCAGGTTACACAACATCGTCAACAGGTCAGGCAGTGACTCAGCCACTGCCAGGTCAGCCGCCACTGCCTCCAATGCCACCGCCAGGCACTCTCCCACCGATGCCAATGTTCCCCGCAATGCCCCAAGTCCCCCAACTCCAGGCGTGGGGTCACGCCGGCCCCTGGCAGTGGATACCACCCCAAACAGCGGCTGCAATAACCGCCCGGCCCACTCGAGACATGAATAATCCCCTGAAAGCAAATCGAGGTAATTACGGGCGTCGCGACCGATTCAATCACAACAGAAATAACGTCTACGCCCAGAGAGGTCACTTCAATAGAAACGAGAGACGAAGGTTCAAGCATGGACAGCAACCTGGACAATTTGATCCCACCACTGCCACTTATTGGCAGGGAATCGACTGGCAGAGGGCGAATTTCACTGCCACCCAGGGCGATGGAATTATTCATCATATGCATGCACAAATGCAGATGCAGAATTGTCCCACTGTTGGAGGCAGTGGTGACAAGCCAGATGCAGCCGCTCCAGAGGCGAAAAAAGTATCGGTAATTTGTTTTTTATTTAATGATAAAAAAAACAGCACCAGAAGATGCCCATTTGTCTCCTATTTTTGTCCCTAGATTTTCTCAGCTCATTATAGGTTACGGCGTTGCTGATTGCGGCCGACAACAAGCATGAAAAATGATGATCTTGGCGCCAGACGAAACGTCATAGTATCCAATATGTCGGCAATTAGGACTCCAGTATCTCTTGATCTCGTAGGAATTATCATTTGGATTATTTTCGCGAGTGAAATCCGAGCCGCCATATTGGATTATTTCGGCGTGAGTTGGGGGAGAGTACGCACTCGTTAAATTCAGATTACCGTATTATCATCATCATTATACCCTCTGAGACCTAATTGCCGACTTATTGGATATTATGACGTTTCGTTTGGCGCCGAGATCATAATTTTTCATGCCTCGCTTCGACCGTAATTAGTAACCTCATAACCAGCGATAATGAGGGATTACGGGGAATTCTGGGGAGTCTAGTGATAAAGATAAAAAAATCGAGAGGGGCCTTAATCGCATTTTTCTTTTGATTCACCGATTCTTTGTTGTTTGAAAAATGTAATTTTCAATGAGGAATTACCCGGAGTCCTCTGATAACGTCCATAATTAATCGAGGATAATAATTTCTCTTATTTCATCAAAAACCCCCAACTAATTCCTTTCAAACTCTAATTCTCTGATTAATGATTTGTCCCCCCAGGAAGTACCTGAGAAAAAGGTTAAGCTACGGAAGCCAATGTCCCAGAGCTACCCAATAAGAAACTGGAACATGCAGGACGCAATGAAAGCCCTGAACGTGGAGAATCAATACAACGGAAAAGTTCGTGCCCAGAGCCTGATAATAAAATTCCCCGATCCCGATCTCAACAAGGATATCGTCCGTGCATTCCACCCGGGCATCCAAAATATCCACTTCCAGAGTCCCAGCGGTCCCCGCTACTGCTTCGTCCAGATGGCCGAGGACATTGACATTGACAAGGCCATCGAGGACCTGGAGAAAATTCCATTCAGCGTTGGTAATTTAAAAGTGGAGAGAAAATCCCTCAGGGACGAGGATTATCCCCAGCCGGAGGAGATCGATCCCTACACACTTTACGTTGGCAATTTACCAGAATCCGTGAATGTCAGCGAAGTGAAGAGTAAATTCCCAACGGCGTCCAGGGTCGACGTCGGCTATGCCCAAAAAATGAGAAATACTCGTTACGCATTTGTACGATATATTAACGTCGACGACTCGATAGCCGCGTACAAAGAGGCTCACAATCTCATGTGGGACACCAGGAGCATCATCGTCAGGTTCAGGAGGCAGAGGGGCAACACTTGCTTGCCCGGGGAAACGAAGAATAATCCGAAAACAATCAAATTTGAGGTTGATGAGGGAGTGAAGAAGGAGGGGACCACGTGCAATGGCTCGGAGGACAAGAGCAAGGCGGAAGCGAATCCTGGGGAGAAGACCTCGATACACCCATGGGTAAATTTATTCAGGGAAATCCTTTTTTATCGAAGAGTTCCGACCATTTTAGGCAGTCCCACGAGTCGAAAAATCCTGGGACAGCTCAGGAATAATTTTTTTTTGGATCGATATTCACGTTCTCCAGGTTGAGGTGATCCAGAAGGGGTTTTTGGACTCGTGGGAGGTGTAGAACGTCTCCAGGAGACGACTGACATAATCACGGGAGTCAAAATGATTTTTCCAGGGGCGTCGAAGCCAATTTTCTCATCGTAAAGTGGATGACAATTGTTTAACATATTTCGCGGATTTTTTTTTGAAGAATAAATGAACTCTTGCCTCGATGAAGAGCTCGTCGAGGGTTCCAGAGGTCGACCCCAGAGAACCCAGTCAATGGTTTCACTTGCTCTTGACTTTAAATTTAATTAATACCGTTGGACAGAGGAAAATTGAGTACAGTTGAAGTTCGGGGAAACAATTAATATCATTTGTTTATGTTCACGCGATAAAAAAATGTCACCAGTTATTTTGCCCTGTTGTTAGCCCGTAATTTGTTGTAAAGTCGCGTGTTGTTTCTATTTTAGACCTCGAAATCACCGCCACAGGCGCCCGAGGCTAGAATAATAACGACGATAAAGCAAGAGCCCGTGGACTTCTTCGACCAGGAATCCTACAATTCAATGAGTGATGATTCTAATGATGATTCTGATGATGAAAACAACGAGCCCGAGGTCGGCGGTGTCACCGATGAAATGGATGAGAACGATAACGAACCGGATGATAACGAGGATTCCGACAATTCAACCCATTTCGGAGTGAAAGATAAGCCAGATGGATCTCGTGACGTAAGTTTTTACAGAAATATATTTAAAAAAAATAATAATAATTAAAATTGCGAATAATTCCTTTGAACAATTTGGGCCATTCGATTTCAATTAATTTGACTGTGAATTATTTTTTTAGGATTTTTTCTGTAAAATTGCCGCGGCTCAATTTTATTTAGCCCTTCTCGGTTATTTTCTGCATTTTGATAATAATTTCGTTCGTTTTTTTTTATCTCAATGATAGAATAAAGCATCGCGACTTGGATTAATTGATAAAATGGAAGTAATCGATTAATTGTATCCCGTAGAGTTAAGAATCGATTTTTCAGGAAATCGATTATCGCTCGAGAATCGATTTTTGGGAAATCGATTATCGATTTTTCGGATAATCGATTATCGTTCGAGAATCGATTATTCCGAAAATCGATTATCGTTTGGGATTCGATAATCGATTTTTCATGAAATCGATTATTGTTCAAGAATCGATTTTCTGAAAAATCGATTATTGCTTGAAATTCGAGACTCAATTTTTGACCTAATATCGATTATCGTTCGAGAATCGATTTTTGACCCAATATCGATTATCGTTCGAGAATCGATTTTTGACCCAATATCGATTATCGTTCGAGAATCGATTTTCCGAAAATCGATTATCGTTCGAGATTCTATAATCGATTTTTCTGAAAATCGATTATTTTTTGAAAATTAATCAAGCGCACGTTCGGGTGTCCCTGCGAGAATATTCAATTATTCGGCTTCCATATATAGAGAAAAAAAAAGTTGGCTAAATTTGAAGAAGAATCTGTTTATACCTAACAAATTAATTAATCAGTAATTTTTTTTTCTGCTTCAGCATTTGGATCACATGTTCCGAGCCATCGAAAATTTAGCTGGGGACATTGAGATCTAATAATCCTCTCATCGCAAATATCAAGTGACCCGGCCAAAATATTGGACTTCCAAATTGATACGAATGGAATTGTAAATATTGAAAATTTGTAAAACGCATCTTCGGCGTGACACCTCCCCCCAAATTATTAATTTCTATCTGTCTCGTTATTATTAACCACATACAGTGATACTTCCTGGGCATTAACTTATGGATTTCTGGTGTTAATTTCAATTGATAGCTGTGAGGGCCCATTGGAGGAGTGCGTGATTGTAAAACATTAATTATTGTAAATTAAAGTATGATTTTTTCTAATTGCACTGGCTATTTTCACTAATCCTTACTAATTCGCATTATTTAATATTTTCCCCTGTGGGTACATAAAATCACTTCTCCCGTTTTCCTCTCTCTAAATATTTTTGAATTTTCAATTGGGAAATTTGTAAAAAAAAAAATTATCTCTAATTTTTTATCAATCCTCCCGCTAATTTTCCCCAATTAATCCCAAAAATCCCTCACTCCCTCGAAACGATTGACTCGACTCTCCTAAAAACTCTATCTCCCTCGATTTTGAATTTCCCGCCTTCGGTAATTCCCAAAAATTTTGATTTTCTAATTTTCCCCCAAAAACATTATTTAAATTCCCGGCAAAAAATTCCAGAATATTCCTCGAAAGCCGGAAACCCCAGTTTCCGGAAAATCGCCAAACCCGATTGCCCTCGCCCATTCGAATTCTGCCGCGCGGAAGTGGCCAGCCGCCATCTGCAACGAGCGTGCGTGCGCAGAAATGGCGGGAAAAGACTGGAAGAATGAGTGAGCGAGTCGGTGGAGGGGCGGGGAGGAAGGCTGGGAAATATTCCGGAGGCTTTGTCCACTTTTGTTGCGTCGTTCGCCGGTTGTTCCTCGCACACGAGCCACCCACCTCAATCGTTTGCTCTTCCACCGGTAAATAATAACAATTGAAACGGATAAAAAATGTTCGAGGCACGTTTGATACAGAGTGCAATCCTGAAGAAAGTTTTGGACGCGGTTAAGGATCTCCTGACCGAGGCCACCTTCGAGTGTTCCGATGCGGGCATTCAGGTACAAGCTATGGACAACGCTCACGTATCCCTCGTATCCTTGAACCTCAGGAGCGATGGATTCGATAAATACAGATGCGATCGTAATCTGTCAATGGGCATGGCCGTCGCGACGTAAGAATATTTTCTCTCACTGTATTTTTATTATTATTATTCCTATTTTTTGGGATAGGTTAGGTTTCCCCCGGGCGACGAGGCCAACCCTCGGGCCCGGCCAACCCCGGGCGACGAGGCCAACCTTTTCGAAGTAATAACTATAATTATTATTAAAATGAGAGAATTCTCCCCCCCAAAGCCGGCCATTTTTTCGTTTTACAATCGGCCCCCACTGAATGAAATATTTTTTTTGTTTTTCCTAAGAACTTTAGAAAATTTTGTAATTTAATTTCGTTTAGACGTTAATTAATTGAATTAAAGAAGACATTTTGTTTATTCGGAGACATAAAACAAAATCAAATGTTCATTTTGCTCTCCTCATTAATTAATTAATCTACAGGCTTGTCTCAGTGGAATAATTATTAAAATAAGTGAATTTTTGTCTTCAATTTTTGATTTTAGTTCATAATTTTTGTTTTTTTAATACAAAAAAAATTATTGAGCTCAAACTAATCGACAATTAATTATTAAAAATTCCCAATTACGTTTATAAATTCACTAGTACTAATTAAATTAATTTGTTTGTATTTTTAAAATTCTCAGAATGTCCAAAATCCTGAAATGTGCGGGCTCGGAGGATACAGTGACCCTGAGAGCAGCGGACAATCCCGACACCGTGGCATTTATTTTTGAGTCATCAAACAAAGAAAAACTCGCGGAGTACGAGATGAAGCTCATCAACATGGACCAAGAGCACCTAGGAATACCGGTAACAAAAGATTTCCCCCGGAAAATTACCAAAGCAAAAATTCTGAACGTCCTTTAAAAAAAAACCGAATTATTTAACACCTCCCTAGGAGACAGAATACCAGTGTGTGGTGAAAATGCCGTCGCAGGAGTTCGCCCGAATAATTCGCGATCTCTCCCAATTCGGCGAGAATATAACGATCGCATGTACCAAGGAGGGAATCAAATTCTCAGCCGTCGGCGACTCCGGATCAGGTAAAAAATGATTGATTGAACTCACCTGGAGCGTTAAAATTTTCGACATCAGCATTTTGAAGTGACTCTCTTCGTTGACAATCTCACGGTGACTGAAATATTTCGGGCCCCAACGCTCGCCGGGGACAAAAGACTGAAGACCTTCGCCGTCGTCGTGTGTTTGTTTTCGTCGAGTTCAAATGAAAAAAAAAAAAACAAAACAGATGGGGATTAACGAGAAAGTATTCTCGAACGTTGGGGAATGGATTTTGAATATTTACCGGATCGCCAGTGCGAGAGGAATTTTCATTCCAATTTTTTTCGTCTCCAACTGACGACGCTCGATTGGAAGAAATTAAAAATCCAAAAATTTACGAGTTTCAATTGCAATAATCCAATTTAAAAATTGACTATACGACGTGACGGATTGAACAAATTAATTTGTAGCTAATTAAATTAAATGAATTAATTAATTTGATGGGGATTAACGAGAAAGAACTCTCGAACGTCGGGGACTGGTTTTTCAATATTTACCGGACCGTCAGTTGGACGAGAATTTTCTTTACAATTTTTTTCGTCTCAGATTGACGACGTTAAATTAAAAGGGACTAAAATTCCAAAAAATTACGAGTGTCAATTGCAATAATCCAATTAAAAAATTGACTGTACGACGAAGTAACGAATTGATCCAATTAATTTATAGCCAATGACTTCAATCAATTAATTTTGTGATTAATTTAATTAAATGAATTAATTAATTAATTATCAAGAGCTGTTGTTGGAGATGACGTTTCTAGAGACTTTGGTTTTCCGTTTCTCCAGCCAATGTAAAATTCGCCCAGACGGCAAGTGCCGAGAAGGAGGAGGAGGCTGTGATAATCCAGATGGGTGAGACCGTGAAGTTGTCCTTCTCCTGCCGCTACTTGAATTGCTTCGTAAAGGCCACCCCCCTCTGCGCCCAAGTCCAGCTGTCGCTCTCCGCGGACGTGCCGCTCGTCTGCGAGTACAAAATCGGTGACATCGGTCAGATCAGGTACTACCTAGCCCCCAAGATCGACGACGAGGACGACAATGCCTAACCCCATGGCATTCACCGCCAGATTGCCGAGCCTCCGACCCACCAGCACCCCCACGACAATCGATCTTTCAATCTCCAGTGAAAAATCGTTTTCTGCCTACATGGGCCGACAGTGAGCATTCTAACCTCACTTCGCGTCGGTTAAAAACCCTCACTTTCGTCCATTTCGGCAGAAAAATTGTATTCAACCCGCGGGAGGAAAATCAGACAAGCATTCCACACGTGAGGACGACTTGTCTCCTTTTCCTCCCCAGGTGATAAATAAACTATTGTCAAAAACACAAAAAAAATCCCGAAAAATGTGCCTCAACTTTGGTAAAATATTCAACAATAATCCAGGTATTTTTGATACAATTGTAATATTCAAACGAGTATTTTTCCAATATAATATATTATTCAAATTTTACATTTAAAAGTTAAGTTTGGCTCGTCACAGTTCTAGCGCAACGCAAATTGACGCTACAATTGTTCTTTGTAGTTGGGGAAAAAACATTTGAAGATTTAGGGGGAAAAAAAAAAAACACAAGTTCCATGTCAAGATTTTCGTCCCACCGCGAGGATAAAAATCTCAAGGTTCCCTCAACTGTGACTCTATATTTTTCATAGGATCGTATTGTTAAATTTCCATTTTTTACATCTCTTTTTCAAATACATAAGAACGTAATACAATTTTTGAGGAAAATTCATTGGAAATGAGTGTAAAGTACATTGTTTCATTAATCACTCCATGGAAACTGTCCTACAATTTTCACGATATCCTCTCGTAAAGTCACCCCAAACCCTCAATCCTATTTAATACTATATATAGGCTACTTTAATATAAAAATACATAATTAACTTACGAACTGGTGGGTGGGGGAAATAAGTTTGGGCTATTCTATGGATTGAATAGCCTCGGAGTTACTTTATAATTATGATCAGAATCTTATCTCTAATTATCTTCGATTAATCTCTACTTTTAATTTTTTTTCTTTTTATTTCTCAATGGATAATATGATTTTAAGATTGGGGAGGGGGGAGGAAAAAATACTGAACCATATATTACATTTTGCAAGACTCGCAAAAAATCGCCCTCACACTTCACTCGAGTCACTCATTGTTCCTCTCTCTCTCTCTCTCTCTTTCTCTCTGATTTTTGTCATAATTATCTCACTTGCACGTTTATCCACACACTCTGGAGGTACTTGTTCTATCCAGACTAATTACGGATTAATTAACTCTTTGGTAAATTGAATAAGTACGTTTTCAAGAAGATTTGATGTAGCAATTGAACTCGTTTTCCCCACTTTTTTTCACATCAGAATAATGAAAAAGTCGGGAGCTTTTCTTTGACTTTGGCAATCGTGATCAGCCTCTTTGGAGTGGAAAATTCGGGGTTTCGTAATTTTTAAAAACAGTAACTAGGTAATGAGAGATTACAACTCAATATCCGCAAGAGACTAAGAGACTCGACTAACGAAAAAGAGAATTTTATCGATCAGGGGATGAGATGGTGAAACGTTCAACGGATTTCATTACACCTTTCGATTGGGAGGGGGGAGGGGCTCCACCTGATGTACTTGACCACTAGCTACTAGAAAATTAATGATAATTGGTAATTAATTGTGGTCAGAGCTGGGTTTGGTCGTCGCAGAAGCCCTAGCGAAGCAGTAAACCTCGGGATTCCAGGAAAACTGAGGGAGATAGCGATATTTTTGTAAGAACCTTTTTTGTAGGTTATTATTCCCTCTACAAAAAAGATCCTCATCAAAATTTGTCTATCCCCCCTAGATTCCAAGATATTCCATCATTTTACCTCTTCGTCACTGTCTGCTGTAACAGAAACTGACTCAAATCGAAGAGAGAAAAGAAGGCATTTCTAGATCGAAGTCACAAGTCTTCAAGATAATATTGTTAAATATCTTGATTATATCTTTCACGCAATCACTGCCATCCTATTGAGCTTTTCTCGTTTATTGGTTTTGGGGCTGTACTTCGCCGGCTAAAAAATTCCCAAAAGACGATTTCTAACAAAAATTGTTTATCCTCTCTCTACTGATATATATTTTTACTTTATATATAAATTTCTGGAATCAAAATGTCCACATTTTGTCCTTGACCTTCAGGAAAAACAATGGGGAAGGAAAACGGGGTGAGAAAATCAATTGGGGGGGAAGTACAGCCCAACTACCGATTACTTCATTGATTCTCGACTTCATTATTCAAAATTTTCTGTTTAGATTTGTTGATTAAATCAGCGCAATCCACCTAGTTATGCTTACTCCCGTTGCTGCCGAATAGACTCGGATGGACAAATTTGTCGTGCAACGTTCTCAGGTGCCTCAGCAAATTGCTCTTAACATTGAAACCCTTTTTACAGTATGAACAGAGAAATGGCCTCTCCCCAGTATGCGTTCGCTGGTGAATGACCATCGACGCATGACTGGGAAATACCTTTTGACATATGTCGCAGAGTTTTTGGTGATTGTGAATGCGTTTGGGTTTTGGGGGGGCTGAGTTGTTCATCAGGGCCAGTTGTTCCTCGGTGTGCTCGGTCTGAATGTGGCGCACCCACTCCTGAGGTGTTGGGTACATGTTGCCGCAGAGATCGCATTTCAGGGGAGGGAAGTCTTTGCTGTCGTCGTCGTCGCCCTGTTTGGAAAAAAAAACATCCGTCGATTACGTGGAGACAGTAATAATTACTGCAGTGAACATTTTTGTCATCCCCGTCTGCGAATTTCCTGACTAAATTGGGGGAGAAACAATTGAACAAATGCTCAGCAATGAACAGCATCTCAATCAGCCGTTGCAGAAGGTATGTAACAATTTTTTTACAACGTTCGTGGGGATAAATAATAAAATAAATGAATAAACTATTGAGTTGGAGTTGAAAGGGACGGATTATTTTCTGGGGATCAAACGATTTTTTTTTCCACTCGATAAAATCATTCTCAGATTTTAAATGGCTTTAATTGTTGACTTGCGTAAATTGAGGATTGTTAATTAACAGTTTTAATGAGGATTGGAAGACTAGGGGGAGATAATTGGGAATAGATAATTTAGAGTGGAAAGTTTGTCGTTAATTTGTTTATATTGGGGGAGGGTGGGAAAAGGGGAGGGCTTCAATTGACAATAACTCGGGATCGGCAGAGTGAAAATCGATAAATTTTGTTTCATATTAAAGCTCGGGGTTTCAGCTTTGTTGTGAGAAAAAATCATTCAATTTCAATCGGCCGGTCCCGAGATATTGATCATTGAAATCGTTTCGGTCTGCCCCACTCTGTTCTGTCTGAGGGATAAATGTTTTAGATTGTTAAGGTTTATTTAAACAAGGGGGATCGCGAATGATAAACTCGGGCCCTAATTCGTCGCTTTACCTTTCTCTTTTTCCTTCGATTTTCCGTCATGTCCGCGTGGGTGAATTCGATGTGTCTCACCCAATCCGAGGGACGATTGAACGTTTGGCTGCACATGTCACAAGTCAATGGAGTGTATTCCTCTTCTTCAAGGTCTCCATCCTCATCCCCGCTGTGTACAATTTCCTAGAAAATTATTGTCACGTGAGGCGTTAGGGCCACAAGAGGACTCCGACAAAATTATTTCTCTTCTAATTCTCGTCATGTGATAAAAAAATCCGTCTCCATTTCGCAAAATCCAATTTTGGAAGACGTAAATTTACCTAAGCATGCCATTTTTTTAAATAATTGACCTACAAAATTGTATTTAATTTCTTCTCACCGGTTTGATATCGATCTCGTGATCTATTGTCAAAGACTCTGAAGGATCCATCGACTCGTCCCAATCAATGGGCTCGTCTTTCACCAGTAACTCCAGATTCAACTCCGCCTGAAAGTGCAAAAAAAAAAAGTTTCAACTGTCAATCCTTGCAAAAAATATTCCCAAACAATTCTAAAAAAAATTGAACACAAACTCCCATCGAATTTTGGAGCCCATCGTCTTCGAACCCCCCATTTTCCCCAAAAATTCTCTCCAAAAATTCCCAATAAAAAAAAATGTTTTCCATTTTTTTCCCGAATCCCAAAAAAACAGAATCAAAAATTTACATTGTCTCCATCGCTTTTGCTGGACTTGTTGGACTCTGCTTCGCTGCTGCTGTTGTTACTCCGCCTCTTCTTGGCATTAGCCTCGACATTCTCCTTATTCTTATTGGGATCATTGCCCTTGGCCTCCTCCGGGAGGCTCCTCCTGGATTCGGGCGAGTCACTCCTCATTTTGGCCTCGTCACTCGCCTTGTCACTGGGCGAGCTCTTCTTCTCGACGATCTTCGGCTGGAGTGGAGGTTGTGCCGACGACTGGACTGGCGTGGACGTCGGCGTTGACGTCGGCGCGGATGCCGGCCCGACGTCCGCCGACTTGTCGTGGGACGTCGGCTGGACCAGTTTGATCTTCTGAATCTGACCCGACGCCGACTGCTGATCTCTCTTGTCCCTCTCCACCTTCTGATTGTTCGACTGGATGTTCTCCTTTTTGCTCGCTGAATTCGATCGCCAGAGGCCCCGCACGCGGAGAATATCACCGGCTTTCAGGACGCCCTCCAATTGATCGTTGGTCACCGTTGCCTCGCCGCTGTACATGTACTGGATGAGGATTTTCAGGGTACGATAGCCAATTTCCGTTGGGAGAACCTGTCGAGGAGGCGGTGATAATAATAATCCCAAGGCAATCCAAAAATTTTGACTTTCCCCCAAAATTTTTTAAATAATTCATAAAATAATAATTTTATTCAATCAAATGACTTCAATTACGCACATCTGTAACAATTAATTTGATTGTTTTCATTTGTTCTTAAAAAATTCAGTTTATTTCAACGTTTTACTGAACAATTATCCCCCATCGGAATTGAATTATTCAAAAACTCGATTTGCGCGGGAAAATCCGGCGGGGAAAAGATATTCAAAATTTGTTTTTTCGAAAAACAAAAAATTTCTCAGGGTGAGTCTCCCTTGGATTTTTATTATTAACTAGGGGATAGTATTATACTCACCACGATGATGGGAGCATTGGTGTTGGCTCCAAAATGACAAGTTTGGAAAATGTGACTGAGATAGGAGGAGCAGGCGGCCAGGACAAAACGATGGGCCGCGACGTGTCGTCCGCAGGACGTGGCGAGGAGGACATCGGCAAAGGACTCCGAGTGCAGGAGTGTCGCAACAGAGCTGTGGAGATGAGCTCCATAACTGTGCCACTTGAGCTGATAATTCTCCGATGCAGCGATCGCCATTTTTTCTGGTGATTCAAAAGCATTAAATAATTAATAAATTAATTCGCGGATCAATTGGATAGTTCAATAGGTCCTCCGCCACCGCCAACTAGACCTTTCCACCCGCCAACCCAATCTCTATAAAAAGAAATTGGAAAAAAAATTGGAGACCTGACCAACGACTTCAGCGAAGTGGCAAAACGGTTTGAGCCGACCCACCCTCGTCAGTTTTTGCAAAATTTCTCGGAATCTGCGGGAGTTATCGAAATTTTTGTAAAGACCTTTTCTCTGGCTCTAGAGACGCTCCACAAAAAAGGTCTTAACACTAATTTAGCTATCTGTCGTAGATTCCGAGATATCCATCAAACACTGAAGCCCAAGCAGACTCGCGCTGCTTCAGTCCTGATCCAAATGGAATTCGTGAAATCTGGAGGAAATCCAGTGACTCTCAGTCGGAAAAGGTCCCTAGGGCAATTGTTTATTAACAAATTCCTGTAAACCACCCCCCGAATATTCTAAAAACCCTCGACATGCCCGATTGCTCCCCGTCAACAATAATCCCCAGAGTCCCCAAAAAAATCCCTGGCCAGTGCCTCCAAAAATCTCTATTTACAAAATACCCCAGACCTCGTCGTCGAGCGTCCGTTCTCCCGCCGTATTCCGCGGCTCTATTGTTCCGGCAATCGATCCAAAAACCCACGTTTCGAAAAGCCCCCATGAAGCCCCCTCCCCTCGACAAGGAGTCCATTGATTCTCATTCGCGAGTGCCCCGAGAGTTGGCGCCGAAACATCTCATCCTGGAGCAACAGCCACCCCAAGACCCCCCAATCCTGCAATTTCCTCATCCCCAGAGGCTCTCCAGCCCCCCCAAACCCCGTACGAACCCCTCCCCCGCGGCCAGCCCCCCAAAATCCGCGTCACCCCAGGAGACTTCCCAAAATGTGCCTCCAAAGTCCAAAACCCCCCCAAAAAATCCCCAAAAATCCCCAGCACCTCCAACAACCCCAGCCCATTGTTACCTGACGACATATCTCCTCGGTGATCCTCAGAATGTGTCTCAACCCGTTGATCCTCGGCAATGAGCTCACTACCTCCCCGTTTCCCCGACTCTCACCACCACCTTCACCAGTATCACTTGTCCACAATTAATTACCCCACAATTGTCAACGAAAATCAGTACTGGGGTTGAAAAAAAACATGGAGATACTTTATAAAATCCAACATTCGACGCTGAGTGTTTTGAAAGGCGCTTAGCGGACGGGGCACGGGGCAGATATGAGCATCGAACCACCTCGGTAGGGACCTAAAAATCGATATTTCGGTCTTTGCTCCATTCCCTAACCGGGAGTGTGTGCGGTTAAACTGTGTACTGGGGGTATGAGTATGGGTTAGTATTTGCAGGATAGAGTAGGGTTGGCCCCCCTCGTTCACCTTTCCCATCATATCGATTTTCACCCTGGCTACCAATCGCACGCATCCATTTATCGTATCGATCGGTTGAGCTGATTCCGGCGTTTGCGTCTCCAGTCCCCCTCCCCCCACTGCCCCCAGCGCACCAGGCGCCCTCGCCCCTCCCTCCGCTGCATCATCCCCCCCCGCCCCTCGGCCCCCACCCTGGTGGACTGGTGGTGTCCCTCTCTCGCATTTGCGTCTCCAGATACCCATTCGCAATTCAACCCCCTTGGAAAAGCCATTCGAGTCGACACTCGCAGCCGCTAGGCCCGCTCGAGAGCGCTCATGGGGGCACGGCCCCCCTCCCCCCACCCCCGACGGCGCGGAGTTTTACCCTCGCGGGGTATGACGGCTGGAGATCTCAGGGCGGAGGATCCGCACGGCCGCCACGGGTTTGCGATTTTTTAACGGTTTTTTTGGGGTGGGAAATTTTGTTTAGAGGGGCTTGGGGAGGTTTTCTTTTGGTGGGGGACTGACAGGGGGGCCCGGGGTAATGACGGGGTCTTGGGGTATCTAGGGGACGAGTGGATTTTCTGAGATTTCGGATTGGGGGACTGAGGGAGCTTTCGGAGTTTCCAGTGGGAAAAAGCCTCGTTTTCGTCGCACTGTGTCGGAATGGTTTATTTCTTACCTAGGGAGGAAAAGTAGACGACTCGTCCCCACGCGCAAAATTCCGAGACGAGCGGAAGGCGAGGGTTGTAGCACGTGGGGAATGCTTGTCTGATTCTCCTCTCGAGGGTTGAATACGAATTTTTTGCTAAAGTCGACGAAAGCGAGGGAAGCGAGGCTAGAATGCCCACTTTCGGTCCATGCAGGCAGAAAAGTTAGTTTTCCGATACATTGAGATGAAAAACGTTTTTCGTAACACGTGTAGAAAATATTTTTCGACTCCTGGGATTATATCACTCGCCTCCGGCGCAACCCTCGCACTTACCAAAAATCACTTTTTCGACACTAGTGAAAAAAAGTGTCCTTTTTTCACTCGGTATAAAAAAATACTATTTTGCCCCTGTCATCAAAATACACTTTTTTAATCTTCCCTCTGAACTCCCTAGTAACATTTTTATCATAATAAACAAAATAAGAACCCATTTAACAATATAATTAATTGTGACAGTACCAGTAATTATTTTCCAGTGATAATTAACTCATTTGATCATTATATTTTTTAATCATTTTTTTTAATGACCAAAACTTTATCTCTCTCACTTCTGGACTGGCAGCCTCTCTGCAATGCGGCAATCTTTCTATTTTCCCCGTTGAGCTAAAAAAAAATGCTCAGCCGAGTAAATTTACTTACGCGAAAATCCCCACATTTCGAGTGCGCACAAAAAAAGTAATTCCACCAAAAAATATTTTGGCCAATCAAACCCCCAGAATTCCTCCCACAAAACTGACTTTAAATCCTGCCCAGAGGCTTATTTAATTGTCAAAATTACCCAAAATTAATTAATAAAATATGTATATTTTTTTCAAAAATTAATTTAGTATTACTTAAATTTCTATAATTTATATAAAATAATATGGAATACGAAAGATAATTGAATTGCCCCAAATTACTCGTCTTTTTTAAAGCGAGTCTATTTGTTTATTAACTGCAGTATAACAAATTCCCCAAATCGCCTGTGACCAATTAAATTTGGTTATTTATCGACGAGTGCCCACTGAGCCCTCATTTTCCCCCCCAGGACAACGAATTCTCGGTGGAGTGTTGACGCTTCCCCACCTTCAGTGGATTCAGTGAATTCGCAAGAGGATTTTTGCTCGACTGACCTCGAGTGAAGCGCCGCAAGTTTAATTAAGGGGATTACGAATTCGATTGAGCTTTGTGACACAGAAAAGTCGCCGAGAGTCGAGTCGATCGATCTGAATTCATTCCCCATCTGAATGCAGACTAGAAATGAGACGAGTCAATTCCGGATCCGGGACGTCGGGGAGCTCTGGGGGACAAACAACCGGAGTTTTAGCGAAAAAATTGTCCGTCCCCTCGGGAGGACTTGGACTTAAACTCGAATTGAATTTACTGGATTTTTTTTCACCAAAATCTGACATTATTTTCAGTTAGAAAAATGGACTCACCCCACGCGTCCAAAAAGTCTCTTTTTCGTCCGCTGTAGCGAAAAAAAATCATTCGACACTCGTGAGAATAATATATTTCTCACCTGGGGAGACGGCCCGAATCCACGGCGAGGGGATGCTTGTCTGATCCTCCCCCCGAGGGTTGAATCCGATTTTTAGCCGAACTGGACTCGCTTCGCTGGGTTAGAAATGCTCACTTTGGGTCCCTGGAGGGCAGAAAAGTATTTTATGACTCATTAAATCGGTAGAAAAATTTCCCTGTACATGACCTTATATTGTCTCGTCCTCTGGGATGTCAATCTCCAAATTAACTCAGCCCCGACTAATTAATTTCTTTGTTTATATTTTTTTTTTCATCCTCTTGAATGTCTTCTGCTGGTACTCCTCTGGGATTTCCGGGCCCGAGTCCAGCTGATCCGGGTTTATTTTGAAATATTTATAATGTGCGGGCAATCACGTGCCTCCTGAGCTTCCTGACTAATACAACAACAATCCCCGACGACATTTCCCCGAAGATGTCGACACTGAAGACTGCCCGCTCGCCTCCAACACCAACACAACAGCCCGTCACGTGTGTACACAAAATAACTACATGAACGCAAGTTGATAATCGTCTTGACGATGATACTGTCATTGCCGAGTGAGTGATTGAAGTGAAAATAGTCTCGCTGATTTTATTTCCCCGAGGATGGTTGAATAATTAATGGCAAATGTGAACTGAGTTTGTCCACGTCAAGTGATTTGTGCCATTCCCCTGGACTCGGTTGGGACACTTGGAGGGAGTTTACAGGTGTTTTTCTCCTGGATTTTCATGCATTCCATCGAGAAAAATATGATCCGAGCGAGTGCCCTGGGAGTCAGTGGTCTAGCACGTCGTAAAGATGATCCAAAAAACGTGAGTCTCAGCCCTCCTTTTTTTTCTACCCTCTCCAATAATCTCCTCCAGCATTTTCTGCTTTTTATTTTCACTGGGTTATTGATTGCGAGGGATTCGAGGCAATCGAGAGATGGGGAAATAGGTTAAATCGATGAGACAGGAGCACTTGGTGAAGGCAAATTTCACTAGCTCCAGGTCATTTCATGGGTTGTCCTTGTGTTTACAAATTGTTTATGCCTTTGTTGCCCCCAATGTTATTTATTTATCCATTTCCTCCTCACCCATGTTGACTTATTGGCTTGGGGTATTTACGAGCTGTCGTCTCGAGTCCTTGGTCTGCCTTATTTGCCCAATTCTCGGTGACTTCCTAGGTGATTTCCACCGATTACCCAACAATGTCAGCGAGTGAAATGTCCAAAACAACTTGAGCCGTAAATTGACAATTTTACGATTGTCTTTTTTTATTCCAGAGCTTTACGATTAAATCGTGAGTGAATCAAGGGTCTCAATGCTCCTGAAGTACAGATAATAAAGAGAATAAAACTGAAGATGCCGCACGTGACAAGAAAGTGGGAATTATTTCCCGGAAGAAATAGATTCTGCTGTGACGGAAGAATCATGATGGCACCACAAACTGGTGTATTTTATATAACAGTATGCCTGATTGCTGGAACGAGTGCATTATTTTTCGCATTCGAGTGAGCCTTGACATTTGTTTAATGAATTAATTAATGAATATCCACTCCCCATTATTAACAATTGTTCTAAAAATCAACGACTGCGTAACGAGTCCTTATGAATAATGTAACTCATGTACTTTCTTTTATTTTCAGCTGTCCATATCTCTCGAGGAACATAACACCAGCTATACCAGTCATTGGTGGCTTGCTTTTTATATTTGTAATGTCAGCATTGCTCAGAACGAGTTTCAGCGATCCTGGAGTTATTCCCAGGGCTACGCCTGATGAGGCTGCCTACATAGAGAAACAAATAGGTTATTTTTTAATTGATAAATAGGGATTAGAGGATTGACGGGTGACATTGAAAAATTTTCCGGGAATTTTGAGGCCCGAGAAATAATTACAGAAGACTCTAGTGAATTAATGGGAATATTCAGTGGTTTTTTTAACTGATCTTCTTTGAAAATTCTTTTGCTTTTATCTCGTTTAATATCGTGTTAATTTATTTAATGTTGGGGTGATTTCAGAAGTGCCAAACAATGGCAATTCGCCTACGTACAGACCGCCGCCGAGAACAAAAGAGATCCTTGTGAAAGGACAACTAGTTAAATTGAAGTATTGCTTTACATGTAAGATATTCAGGCCGCCAAGAGCGTCCCACTGCAGCCTCTGCGACAATTGCGTTGGTATGTGGATCCAAACAATGAATTTACAAAAATTCCTCATCAATTTTTTGCTCTATTACCATTGAGGCCCGTGCTCTCCAGATTTTCTCCTATTTCTCCCCTAAATACCCCAAAATTCCCCAGATTCCACAGTTTTGTTTTCTGGGAATTGCACACGTGAAAAAACACGAAAAATTATCAATTCGCAATGAAACGAACGGCCAGAATGTTTTATTAGGCGATAATTAAGTGTGACAAGTGCCAAACGCCGCTGACAATTTAATTATCGAAGTATAATCACAGCCTGAACTCCCCAGCCATTTTGGTCGACGTAGACAAGATGGCGGACGAATTCACTCATGAAAAAAAGCACTAATTATTATTCCTACGCACACAGCGCACAATTGAGACCTAATTATCGGCTAATAAGAGCTCATGGCGGTTTGTTTAATGCCAAAATTATAATTTTTCATGCTTTCCCACGGCTGTAATTCCCGGAGCAAGAAAAACGACGGAAAAATGTGAAATCTGGGGACTCTAGGGAAAAAATTAAACAAATCTGGGGGAGACAGGCCTCAACTGCAAATAGTATGCAATTGTCGAGCTATTTCAATCCCCGTAATTGTATGATTATTCAGAGGGATTCGATCATCACTGCCCGTGGGTGGGCAACTGCGTGGGACGGAGGAACTACAGGTATTTTTATGCATTTATCGTCTCCCTGGCATTTCTCTGCGTCTTCATTTTCGCCTGTGCAATTACACACCTCATTATGCGTGAGTAATTCAATCAATACGTAGGGGGAGAATCATTCACTCGTGTCCCACAGATAATTATTAACATTTCATTGTTTTTCATCAGTTACTAGGGATGAGACGCCATTTTTGGAGGCAGTCAAGCTGTCCCCAGCAAGTGTCATCGTCGGGGTCGTCTGCTTTTTCTCGGTCTGGAGTATCCTAGGTCTGGCTGGATTCCATACGTATCTCACGACGAGCAATCAGACGACCAATGAAGACGTAATTATCGCATTGTTCTAAATTATTCAATTATATCAATTAAAATATCCAAATGTCCTTTCCATAACCTCCAATTACTGAGGATCTCCAGCCTCAAATTGAGACTATCAGGTCTCAACTGGACAAACTAAACTAAAAATTAATCAAAATCAATCAGTCCTAATTAATTAACTGGGTTTTAATTAAACAATTGCCTCTCTATCTGCTTCATTTTTACAGATAAAGGGCTCGTTTTCGAGCAAAAGGGAGCAGGAGAGTTTCAACCCTTACAGTCAAGGAAATATTTGCGAGAACTGCTTTTACGTTCTCTGTGGACCCGCCCCACCCAGTCTCATCGGTAATCTTTCTCTCCTTATCAGTCATAAAATTAATTAATTTATATTACACTCGTTGTCATATCTGCTGATAATAATCTATCAAATTACCCCCCTATTCTCCATCAATTGCAGATCGAAGAGGCGTAGTCACGCCCGGTTACCGAGCGGAGCACGAAAGAGTCGGGGAAGACTACGTAATTGCTAATAATAAAGCATATGGAACTGTTAAAATAATTCAACCACAGGTACAATGTTCAATTGAATTCTCTAGAATAAGTGGATAATCACTTGTCGATATATAACTCGATAAACGGGTTAAATCGATGTCGATTATCGATCAGAATTAATTTGGCCAATTTTTTGAAAATGTCGGCGCAACGTCGGCGCATTGTTGGCGCATTGTTGGCACTGGAATTTAACACCCCAAATGTGTAATAATTTTCAGGTAAACGGAAACAGCATTCCCCCGATGGATACGGAGCTGAGTGGATCAATGAACAATCTCGTATCCGGTCGTCGCTCGCCCCGAATAGAGTCCTTGAACGGTGAGTTAATACTCGTAAGCCAGACTCAACGTCTGCCCCCGGAGATCCCCAATTACCACCAATATCCAACAAATGACTCGTACATTCCGAAATATCCTCGACGAGTGGGCCAGGATCGGGTGCCCTCGGTCCTTTACTACGACTCCCAACGGTTTAACACCACCTCCAGCGAGGGACACAATTATCATTATCAAAAATATCCCCAGCGTTGTCGCGATGAGTTTCAACGATCGTCCGATAATCATTTAATTCACGATCAGTACGCGAACGAGCGAAAATACGGGCTCGATTTGCGAAAATATCCCCGCGGCTACTCCGCGGATTTGCTGAGGCATAAGGAGGAGGAGTTCAGAAATCATCCGGACCTCCAGAAATTCCCGCAGCGGTACCTGGACGACTCCAGTAGGCCCTACTCGTCGCAATCCATCAAGTACAATAATTTGAGCTGCAATCAGCATGGATTCAAGTACCCGATATCGAAGAGTATTCTGCCGACGCGGATTCTGGGCTCCGGGGGAATTCCCATTATCGGGCAGGCCGCCATCGGTCTTGTTGTCAATAAGTTTGGATCGGCGCCTTTGAATCATGATATGTCCTTCGGGGGGAACTCGCTCTGCTCCGGGGAGAGCATTGAGGATGATATCAATCGGAGGTTTATCGTTGGCTCCATGAGTGATAACGATTGACAATGTTTTTTTATTGGTGGAGGTACTCGATTGTTTGGTGCACTCGTGCGGGATTATTTTGAGGTTAGGAAGTTTCAACGCACCTTTTGGGACGGAAATCGGGACTTTAACTGGTCCGAAAAGGGACTTTTAGGGGTTGAGGGGGAGTAGAGCGGGGAATGCTTGTCTGATTTCACTCCCGAGGGTTCAATACCATTTCTCCACCAAAATCGACGAAAGTGGGGGTTTCTAACCTCACTTTGCTCGGTTAGAATGCTCACTTTCGGTCCACGTAGGCCGAAAAATCGAATTGGCGTCGCCATCCTAGTGTCACGTCGCAGAAGATCCACGCGCCGTCAGACTAGCCACTCCAAGTTGTCTGCGACCACTCAGAATCTCCCCCAATGATTGAAGACATTGATAAAGGCTAGAGTAACTCAGCGTGAAATAACTCAAGAATAAATTCTTCTCCCCAGAATTTTTGTACAATTACAAAAATCAGTACATTACCAGATAAGTTGAATTTTTCACCCATTAAATATAAGGCACCTCAAACAAAAAAATATTTACAAGCTGATACGTCATTAAAACGGTGTTTCTTTGTTTATAATTACGACCTATTATCGAGGGCTCAAGCTCGCGCCATTCGGTAAGTTCCACCATCACTAGCCTTTTCATGCACATTTTAATTAAACAAATTATTTATAAAAGTATGATAATTACATGAGGAGGATTGGTGATTGCTTGGTCTCTAATACACGGATAATTTTTGACAACTGGATTTTTGCTCTAACCACCAAGCGTTTGTCAAATTTTAATTAATCATTTTTATCAGTGGATTCCTTGGCAAAATTGACGATCGAGTTCAGCACAACCCCAAGGGCTTCCTTGTGAGCTTCTCGGTGTTTTATAACTAATCCACAGGCGTTTGGTTTTACATTTTGTTTACAAGTGGTATTTAATACCTTTTTTATACGAATTGTAGATATTAATTTTGTGTAATTGAGAGGAAGGACAAAAATGTAGATATAATGAGAAAAAAATCGTTAGGTCTCACCAATTTTAATCCCAAACCCAGCATTTTCCTGATGAAGAGTGCGAGGACAAGATCTCCCTAATTATCAATCTCCAATTATGACAGGTTGGCAATTGGGTCTCATGAAACTCCAAAAGTTATTTCATCCAATGTTGAGGCCCTGGCGTAATACTCCGTAACCTCGAAATCCCCGTGACCAATTACAACAGAAATAACCACCAAATCAAAAGCAAACTAAATTTCCGGCCTTCGTGCCTGATTTCTGCGGGTTGGAAATTAGGTCTGCTCACAGTTTGATCATTACTTCCCGTGTAATGAGTGACGGCGTTTTCGAGGTGATGAATTATTACACCCGGTCCACAATTGACGCCATTTTGTGGTGTCATGTCACGTGACGATGGGCCGGTCTCAATAGCAAAATGGCCGGAGTGTGTCTGTCCCAGATAATGTGATCAAGAAAATGCTGAGGGTTCGATGTCCTTCATTTATCAATTCTACAGCACTGATTTTTCTTCTAGGCAGTACGACAAATAGCGTGAGCCACCTGGTAACGAACGAAGTTCCACTGGCCTCATTCAAAATATCCCCAATTGACATTGATGAGATAGCCCCCTTGCCACCGAGGCAATCAGGTGTCCTGTCACCTGCACTGAACACCAACACTGCATCACCGATGACAGCAGTAACACCTCTGTCTGCCTCTCGCCTGAGGCTACTCCAGGACACGACTATGATTGAATCTGCCCTGGACCTGGACTCCCTCGAGGACTCCAGTGTCGGCCGAGGCAGTCAAATGGGCCTCATCAAAATGGGAGTGGTCTAGAACAAAAGACTCTCGGGTAAAGAACATTTTTTTCTCGCCAGAGCGAAATTACTTGAGTTCACCAATGATTCAATTGGTCACTGCACTCAGAACAAAATGGCGGAGGCCTAACAAAATCCCACGGGTAGCGAACAATTTTATTTTTTCATCGAAGTGTGTGGAGGCGACGCTTGGGCTCCGTCGCGACGCCCCGGTGGGCCTCACTAAAATGGGAGTTCCTTAGAACAAATGACGTCGGGTTATGGAGAAAATTTTTCTCTTGGGTTCGCGGATGATTCTATTGGTTACACTGAGAGGAAAATGGCGGAGGTCACAAAACAATTTTTTTTTCATTTATTTTCCTCCCAGTGTAACTGAATAACTCAAATTAACGGAGAATGGAATGCAATTAATTGGTACAAGTTAGATAATTGTATTATTTTTTTATGGATAAACAAATTGTTGAATGATGTCGAATAATTAGGCACAAGTGTAAAGGCATTATTGTGATTACGTTCCCTTGTGCCTTGCCATTAATTTTAATTTCACGCTGTCGCCATTTTTTTCTTGTTTACGGTATTAATGAGCCAATCGAGCAAATTCAACACTTCTCTCTCGTCTCACTTTTATTCTGTTGTTTATCTCGGCTCGACTCGGCGGGCGGGGAAGGGTGCCCGTGCGAAAAAACTTCACCGAAGAATCCAGGGAAAATTCTATTGGGAATTCCCCTAGAATTTTGTACATTTTATTTTCCAAAATTTTTGTTCTGCTCTTTTGTTTCAATAGAACGAGAAGAGTCGGAGAAAGTTACGCCGAGGAGTTTTTATAAATCATATTCTGCGGCAAAATAAAAGTCTTGCTTTCTCGTGAAGTAATTTCTCATTGGTCAGGCCATTTGAGAATTTTTTTTGGCGAGAGAATTTTTAATAGAATTTTTCTGGGAAATTTACGAGATTTTTCTAGGGATTTTTTTTTTTGCTGAAGGTTGAAATTACGTGCCACTCTAGGGATTTGGACAGCGTGAATAATTTACGGGTGAGCGAATGGAGATTAAGGGGTAAATGACTCTGTTGCAATCACGTACACGCATTACAGTAATAATTGCGCACAATTGAATTGATTTAATTTGTTATGCTTTAATTGTTTGAGACCTCTCGTGTGGAAAAATTGAGCAGAATATTCTCTACGAAATCAGCTGTTACAGGTAATCAACTCATTATTCCAAATTTTTTATTTACAATTTTTATCTACTGAAAATAAATCTCTCACTCTCTTTTTTCTTTTACTCTAAGAGAATTCTTTCAGAGTGATTAATTAATTAATTACGATATAATTACCGTTAAGGCTCGCCTTCTCGAGACTTTTTTTTATTGATCTCCCTAGATTCCCCAGATTTCAGTTTTTTTCTTGGGAAATTACACACGCGAGAAACCATGAAAAATTATTGTTTTTGGAATGAAACGAACCGCCATAATTGCTTATTAGACGATAATTAGGTGTAATAAGTGTCAATTGCCGATAAAAATATAATTATCGAAGTATAATCACGGCCCGATCTCCCTAGACATTGTGGTCGATGTAGACAAGATGGCGGCTGAATTCCCTTACGAAAAAAAACCCTAATTATTATTCCTACACACACAGGACACGCGTGAGACCTAATTACCGGCTAATGAGAGATTACGGCGATTGTTTAATTCCAAAATTATAATTTTCCATAATTTCTCACGTGAGTAATTCCCCAAGAGAGAAAAGCGACGAAAAATGGGGAATCCTGGGGAATCTAGGAACAAAAAAATTAATAAATCTCCAGAAGACGGCCCTCAAAACGCTCCGATAATAAAATTTACATAAACAAAATCTTAATCACGAGATATTGGAGAACTGAATGATTTTTTTCACCTGTAAAATATAATTTTGAGGGAATATTGTGTCGATGTTAGAGCATAAAATGGAGGCAAAGAAAAATGTGAATAATTTACAGAATGAAATTACCGATATTGTTTCCGGGAGTAATCACTTGGGGAATGTTTATTGTACAGTGTTATAGAACGAGAAGAGATATTTATGTAAATAATCACCTGAAAATGTAAATTCGTCGCGAAACTTCCATGATAATTTGTCAATGGTCTAACGAGAGAGGAATAATAAAAAAGAAAATGTTAAAAAACGACCAGAAGAGGAGTGAGATTTTTCGGAAATGCGGGCGCTGTGCATTTCGATGTTTTACATATATATAAGTGAAGAATTATATAGAGATATACGAGAATATGAAACTGACAAATACAATTAAAACCACTGCCTGATAATTCTGATAATTCTTGTAACTCTTGTGACGTAATTTTTCTTTTGTATCTCTTGTAATTTCATGCAACTGCTAATTCTCCATTTTGTTTTTGAGGCATAACTCGTGTATAAATCCGATTTGTCAGACTATTTTCAAGTCAACACTCGTAATCAGTCATTTACTTTGATACCCTTCATCGATGCGAGGATTTAATGTTAATAATTAATTAATTGTTGGAGCAGAGTGATTGGTCACAATTTTAATTCGCCTTTTGTACATAAGTTGTGAGATGACTCTACGTGTATATACCACTATTATATTATACAAATATTATTAGAAAGACTCTTATAATATAAATGCAAGTTGAACAATGAATGAATTTATTATTAATTCGTCCCCCCGATGTTCTCCATTGTCCAAGGATTTCCCAATAAATTATTCTGCCTGCATGGACCGAAAGTGGGCATTCTAACCTCACTTCGGTGAAAAACGCTGGCTTTCGTCCATTTTGGCAGAAAAATTGTATTCAACCCACGGAAGGAATGTCAGACAAGCATTCCCCACGTGCTTGCAACCCTCGCCTGCTGCTCGGGTCGTAATTTAGCCCGTGAGGACGACTTGTCTACCTTTCCTCCCTAGGTGAGAAATATACTAATTTCTGCCTGCATGGACGGAAAGTGAGCATTCTAACCTCACTTCGGTTAAAAACGCTGGCTTTCGTCCGTTTTGGCAGAAAAATTGTATTCAGCCCTCGGAAGGAAAGTCAGACAAGCATTCCCCACGTGCTTACAACCCCCGCCTGCTGCTCGGGTGGTAATCCAGCCCGTGAGGACGACTTGTCTGCTTCTCCTCCCAAAGTGAGAAATATCCTAATTCAGCTATTCAATGATTTTTCCTCAGTATATTTAACAAACAAAAATTAAAAATGTGGAATGCTATTTACCATGCGATATGTAACGATAATATTCTCCTCCAGAGCTCGTTTTATTTTCCATTAATAATTTTTTCATGTAAAAAACAATAAATGATTAATATAACTTCGACTTGGCATTGCAGGGTCGAAATTAGTACAGATAATTTATGATAATGGCAGCTGTGAGGACAAGTAGTGCAGCCGCCAGGCCTGAGACGTACATAATTAACTGATTGTTGTCAGTGAATTTGCCATGTTCAGTTGGTTCGCTCTTCATCTCGTTTTGACAGTAGAATTCTGAGGGATCTGTGAACAATAGAATCTTCTAAAACATTTTGTGCGAAAAGCAGCGCAAGCTTTTTTATTTCCTTCCGGATTTCTCCAGAAATCCAGAGATTAACAGAATGTGGAGGAATGTGAAGCCAGAGCAGCTGGAGATTGCTGGGAAATTGGGGGGATTTTTTCCTGGCTTTTGCGCCAGGAGACAACGAACTCACCAACTTGCAACTCCAATTCCTTCTGGACACTGCTCTCCTGGACTTCGAGGTCCAGGAGCTCCTGGAGAGATATGAGGGCCTCCTGGGGGCCTTCCCCGGGGAACAAATAGTCCGATAACGTTATACGACTCTTAGGGAGAGCAACGAGAACTCTTCTAGGAGGTTCATGAAGAGTCACATTGTCTGGAAGAATTGACACCAGTTTCTGATTAATTTTCCTACCCTTCCCGGTAGCAGACGGCGACTAGTCAGGGTAGACCTGTCGATGCTTACCTTCTGGTAATTCGTTTTCCTCCTCCAGCAAACTATCCCAGTGCATCTCCAGCCGACTCGCCAATGACCTCAGGATGTCCTGTTTAATCGCGTCAGTTGCCTCGGCGACGGTCGATTTCTGATGGACAAAGGTTCTGCTGCCAATCTGTCCTACCAATCTTATCGAGGCCACGCAATTAAGCTCCCGAATTCCCTTCTCCGACTGCTTCGACTGTAATTAAAGTAATTACCTCCAGCTACAAAATATTCAAGTGACCTCATCTGTCGATTTATTTCTCGCAGGATATCTCCGAAACCGAGGGAGATAGCAAAATTTTTGTGATAATCTTTTTTGTAGCTCTCGATTTCCTCCACAAGAAAGGTAGTAACCAAAAATTTGGTATCTCCAAGAGATTCCGAGGTATTCATTAAAAACCATTGAACCACTCAATTCATTGTTGACCTGTCGTCAAATGTGGTTCAATTGTTTTTTTTTGTTGTTCATTTGTTGGTTAAATATTGTTATTCCTTTCACTTACGCATGGAGTGTAGATGGCGGCTTGAAGGGATTTATCACTTGCATCGGACTCGTTGCCCTTGGCTTGCTTTGTCTCTTTCTTCTTTTGATTGCCGATAGCCTCGACGAGGCCGTCAAAGGATCTTCGATGCCCCTCGATGATCACGAGGGAGGAGTTCACAACGTCGGCCACGTCCTCCAGGATTTTCTGCAGCTGCTGCTTCAGGGTCTCCGACTCCTGGCCGTCGACAATGGGAAATATCTGATCGAAGTCCAGTCTCGTCTCCAGTTGATACCATTGTGTGATTTTCGGCTGGAACTTCCAATCCGCATTCCTCATTGAATTGTTCAATTTGACGTCGAAGGACTTGCAGACAAGTCTGGAAGCGGCCATTTTGTACACAACAATTGAGGATATTGAGGACAATTGAAATTATAATTATCTGTTAAGGGATTCGACTCTAATAAACATCTGGAGACATTTTGTCCAGACTCTTCGCCGCCATTTTCTAGTGATCAGTGGAATAAAAAAATTCTGAACATTTCCGGCGAGAAGATTTTAATTAAAATCATTAATTAATTAATTACCCCTTCGTTGAGCTGTTGAATGCCAGGATGAGACTCTCCTGTGGATTGTTCCCATATAAATACGAATTAGATTCGAAGTTCTTGTGAAGGGAGGACATAATGGACTTCAGTCGTTGGGTGGAATCGCTGTTGCTGAAACAATCGCTGGGGCCCACGACAAAAATCCCCAGGACCCACATTCCTCCTGGTAGCATTCTCGTGACCTAGTGAAAATCCGGACTCAATGGGAGGTTCATCACAAAAAGAGAGAGAGAACGAAGAACGAAAACAAATTTACAATTTTCTTTTCATAAAAACAAAAAAGGGAGAGTCCTGGGGATCGCCCTCAATTGTTTGTAATTTTTTATTAATTCATTTTGCCCCTCGAGGGCAATTTTGTCTCACGTGAATTGCATGATCTGCCACCCAACTACTGGGCACGTCCTTCACGGATTTGATGGACTTCACTGGTGATTCCTGCTGGACATTCGTGGATGACCCAATGAGAGTCTCCTCGATGACGTCCTTAGGAGCCGGTGGAGGAGTCCTCGCCAAGTGGATGACATAATCTCGTTGATCTGTGCTCTACACAGAATGAGAATAAAATTGTCTCTGGAATTAATTTCTCCAGTTCTGTTATTCTACTTTAATATCTAGATCTTTAATTTTTTCCCCCATTAGTTGGACAAAGAAGTCAGTGCAATTCTGCCTGGAGGATTAGCTCCTCGAGGATCTGCTGTCAACATCTGGTGGGTCTAACCCCAGGCCCTAAACCCCCCGAAGAAAGTGTCCAAACCTGTCCGAGGATGAGGCCGACAGTGTAACTGTCCAGCTCCGACAGGCTAACCAAGTAATTGAGCAGGCTCTCCTCAGCGTAAATCGATCGTCCCATTATCTCTCAATTTTTGGCACTTTCTGTGCTCCTCGACCACCTCAACACGTTTCACTGAAACTGTTGAGCCCATCAGCTGATCGCAGCATCTGTGTCACTGCACGCCTGGGAACCCTGAGGACACGTCAGAAATTCCGGAGATCCAATCAAGAGCCGACTGACTCATCAAGAGGTTGATTATTTGGGGGAGGCTGGGGGTGTGATTGTTGCTTTTCACCCCCAAATTAGCTAAAATAATCAGTCAATTTCCCGCGGGGAGTACCGTGGAGGCATGAGCTCCTGATTTTCCAGGAGAGGGAGCCACCAGTGAGCTTCCAACCGACGCTTTCCCTCCAGTTTTCATTCGCTTGTGTGATGTCAGTTGATGTCAGTGGCCGTAACTGTTCTCTGAGTTTGAAAGTGATTGGTACTTTCCGCGTTTTACCCTACAATTCCGAGTACCTCGCGCTGATTTATCGAAGATCAATTACTGATTAGACCCCCTAAGTCCTGGGAAAATGCGACCGACGTCTGTGGGACGTAAATCCTCCCTGAATCCCGTGCGAGTGTCGACACTGGGCGACAAGGGCTCAGCTCGTCCAGACTCTCGGAAGACGTTGAAGACGAGAGGATCCTCAGTGGGGGATGGCTCACAGATCCCCAGACCCAGGATTCGAAGTGATTCCATCGAGAGGGCGAGCATCAGACCCTCCATAGCCAGAGCTACAGGTGACTACCATTATCAAGAGCAACTGACACTGCAATAATCCCCCAAATGTTGGAGATATGGCAAAATGGACACTTCAACCATGTCCCCCTATTTAAAATCGAAGTAATCCCCAAAATCCCTTCAATTTTCTTGACGAAAGGAATTGTAAACTAAAAACAAATGGAAGTGTCCACTTTGCCTGTCTCTTCCTCCCCAAACAATTCCAGTAAAAAAATATTGTCCTCCTGTCTCCTCAGCGACTCCAGTGACGAACCTGCGTCCTCCGTCGGAGATTGGCAGCCTGGCAAGAGGTCGTTCCCCCTCAGCGGAGCGTGCGAATGCCCTGGGGGGCACCAAAGGTCCCAAGAAGGACACCCGACCCCTGAACGACAAGACCTACCAGAACCTGATGCTCTCCCGAATCGACAACTTCTTCCGAGACATCCAAAAGTCCTCGATGCTGAATCCCTCAGGCAGTGTGAAGCCAGTCTCCCTGAAGATCTTCGTAAACGGCTCCGACTTTCTGCTGAAGCTCCTCGAGTTCAAGCAAGAGCTGAACCTCACAAATTACATGGAAGAGCTCCCAAAGATGGCGAAAAAGCTTCACTACCCCGGAGCAATGGCGAAATCCTGGCTGAAAACAGCCAACACAATGCACTCATTCCCCCACGTCCTGGGCTGGCTCTCGTGGCTAGTGGAGATCTGTGAGATCAAGGACTTTGCCAACCAGACGTTTCAGCTGAATGCTCTGCCCTTCAACGACTGCGACGAGGGCGAAGTAATCAACAAAAGTCTCTTCGTCTCGCTCCTAGAGCTCTACAAAGTCTGGAACGATGGGAAGGAGGACGAGGAGAAGGCCCTCGAGGACAAGTACATCGACGGAATGGCTGACCAGTGTGGAATAACCGAGGAGGACATGGAGAGAGCTCAGGCTGAGCTCGAGGAGCTCATGAGAAACGAACAGCAGCTGCACGAGGAGGATCAGCTGATCGCTGATCGACTGAATGAGCTCAAGGAGAAACGAAAGATGCTGAGTGCCGACGAGGGCAAGCAGATCACCCACTCGTCAGCCCAGGCGAAGCACTTGTACAATATCGAGGGGGAAATCGAGCAGCTGGAGAATGAGTTCCAGATGTTTGATGTGGAGAGGCAAAAGTACGAGGAAAAACATGGCCAACTCGTGGAGATTGTACAACAGCAGGCAATGAATATTGCTGAGCGCGATGATATTGTCCACCAGTGCACCCAGATCCAGGGCTACATCAACAGCTTCGACGACCATCTTGAGGAGATGCAGAAGGAGGCGTGGGCTATGGATCTGAAAGTCTCCAATTTTCGGGATCAATTCGATAAGGCCATTCTGGCATTCAACAGGCACATTGTCATTGATGTTGGCAAGGATGTCGCTGGGGATCTGGATGAGCTCATGCTGCCGGAGGCATTTCCCACGATGGAAATGGTCGAGGCGCTCAAGCAAAAGGCGGAAACCATCGGCAATCGCAAGGGCACCATCAAGAAAGAGTTGAAGAGCTATCGAACGTTCATTGATAAACATTCCACGAAACTGGAGAGTCTGCTCGATAGGATAAAGGTTATGGACCAGGAGAAGAATGAAATGGTGTTGAGGAACAGTGAGACCAGGGAGTGCATCAAGAAGTTGAAGGAGCAGGCCAAGGAGGAGGTTAATAAGTGGCAGGAGTCCATTCAGAAGGTCCAGCTGGAGATTAAGGAGCTACAGCAGATGTGGCCGGATGTCCAGGGGATGGAGAGCGAATTGGCGGAGGCCGGGGAGAAGTTTGAGGCTGTTTTGAGGAGGAAAGCTCATCTAGAGCTGTCGGCTCAGCAGTTCTTTACTAAATTCTTTGAATGTTTGAGCTCCCATAGGAACGACATCTTCAAGGAGCTCACCAAGGCCGGCTGATGGTTCGTAAATTTTCGGGCAGTTTCCAATTACTTTTTTTTGGCATTTGTTTTTAATTTTAATTTTTGAGCAGTGCAAATCAGAGGAAATTTATTGCCGGCATTCTTCAGATGTTTTTTAATGACTTCTTGCAGTTTTGTGAATAATTGTAAATATTGTAGAGTAGATAGATAATTAGGGATGATAAGGGGAAAACTAAAATAAAGAAATTCATTTTTTTTTAACGCATTTCGTGGACAATTACAACCGAAATGCAGTGGCAGAATTATTTAGTAAAATTAAGGTATCTTTGTACGATAAAAATATATAAACAAATTAGTTTTAATCAGCCGTTCGTCATTGCAACATATTAATTACCAAATATTTATAACGGATTGCTCAGATTTTTTGTGGACTCAATCGGAATTTGTAAAGTGGAGCGACTGGGCGAGAATAATTTGTCCCAGTTTCAGAAAATTAGTTTATTTAATCCATCACTTGACATAATTTTTACACTGAATAATCCTCGAACTTTGTAAACAATATGATTTGATAATACTTATCTAACAACTCGTGGAAAAATATAATAAGTTCTGCGCAATCTGCATATGAAAAAAATTATCAACATTCCCAGATGATTTTAATATCAGCCCTGGACTCCGGATTTTTTCTTTATGATATCCTCGACGAACTTGGCGGCTTCCTTCTGCTCCAGGTCGGTGAGGAGATCCAGTAAAGTGCTCATGGTAAATCCCTGAACCTTTAAAACAATTAAAACAATTGGTCTCATTAAAATAACGCCAATAAAAAAATCCTCACTTCCTTTCATTGACAAAATTAAACAAAGGGATCGAGAGCTTTCTCCAAAAAATGCAATCAATTTGATTTGTGAATGTCAAGAAATAATTATAAATAAATAATTTGTAATTATGATCGCCGAATAGAACTTACTTGTGCAAAAGTGAGGATCGTCAACGCAGGACTGGCGCCCGACTTCTCCAGCGAATTCGACAGGAAGGTATGACACCCAAGTCGTTGGGCAAGAGCTTTCCACCCGTTATTGCTCTCCAAGATGCTCCCCAAGTCGGTGATCTGATCCAGCTCGAGCCACTCAAGTTCCCCCTCATTATCGGTCTCCATGATTTCCTCCTTGATCTTGAGTTCGACCTCCTCCTGATGGCCCTCCGCCCTGGACGCCAGAATATGCAGGAGCCCCTTGTTCCCGGAGGCGAGATCGAACGACGACTGTCCATCGACGTCATCCTCATCATTGGAGTCGGACTCCTGCTTGATGTCCTCGGACCCATTGACCTCCTCCTCGCCATCATTGGCGTGACTGCTGGACGCCCTCTGATTATTCCTGATGGACGGATCCGCCCCATGTTTAGTCAGCAATTTGCAGAGTTCCCGAGCACAAGCTCCAGTGTCAACAACCGCGGCATGCAGCGCAGTATTACCCCCGAAGTTCTGTTTATTCACGTCGACGTTTGTCTTCTCCAGGAAATACCTAGCAACAATATTTAGCACATCACCAAACGAACTATTAATCATTTTTCATTATTTATCTACTCAAAAAAGAAGAAAAAATTCTCCAAATGGATTGAAATAGCTAGAATTAGCATGTCCTTCGAAAATGGCGTCGACCGGGTGACTAGGTTTCCAATTATAACGCGCCGACATTGAGCCGACCTTTGCCAGCATTGGACGAACCTTGCGTCGACATTGGGCCAACCGTGCGCCGACAATTGGAGATAATGAGGCAATACCTGACGACGTTGATGTGGCCTCCTTCTACCGCGATATGAAGAGCAGTTCGTCCATAGGAATGTTCTGACTTATTGACATCAGCGCCAGCTTTGATCAGCAACTCAACAGCTCGCACACAGCCTGCCTCAGCGGCCACATGGAGGGCAGTCCAGCCAGCGTCGTCGTGTCGCTCAATGTCGACATTTCCTTTTATCAGAGCCTCCACACACTCCGCATGGCTCGGCTTCTTCACGGCTTCGTGAAGCGGGTAACATCCGTGACTATCGCAGGCGTTCGGGTTACTCCCCAGGAGCAAAAGGGCTTTCACAATCGCCGACTGATTCAGGATAACCGCGTAATGCAGGGGAGTCTTCCCCGAGGCGCTCTCCAGGTTCACGAGATCATTCAACTCTGGACAGCCGGCGATGAGAGTCAGGATGTACCTGTCATTGTAATTAAAATTTATTTATTATTTGAGGTTATGTAGGAAGCCCTGAGGGATGAGTTCGTGTAACGAGATTGTCAGGCGATCTCGTGGAGTTACTGACCAGAAAAATTCAGATTTGGGGGGAATTGGGACAGTTAAAACCATTCGCTAATGACATTTTGGTATTTATTGTCTGGGAATACTCTCATAAGACCTCATCCCACCCACCACATCCTGGATTACTCACTTGGTGACGTCCCTCTGGCCATGACGGATGGCGGAATGCAGTGGTGTATCCCCATAGGCTGTCCTCTCCTTCAACATCTTGACGACACTCCCATCAATCCTCAACTCCCTCTTCAACGCCTCCACGGCCTGTCTCAAAATATCCCCAGCAAAGTTGGGTCCGTCCGGGCTGGCGCGACGCTTGGGCCCATCCGAGCAGTACTGAGACTTGAAGTTCGACGGAGGCTCACTGAGTTTGATGTACGCCTCGAGATCAAGATTATCCATGCACTCCTGAAAGTCCGCCGAGTCGCACTTCTCGTTGAACAATTTCCTGAGCTCAGCTGATCGTTCGCTGGGGGTGAGGGAGTCGGGCCTCCACGTGGCAAAAATATTATTGGACATTGTCGTTGTCGAGTCAACGCCACTGGACAAGTCCATACTCTCCGAGTACGACTGGATCCTTGGCCTCTTCCTCTGGAGAAGATTGCTCGTGGGTTTGTATGTGAAGGGCATGGGCTCCGAGCAGTCGCCGTCCGTTGGTCTCTCCAGCTGAATGTAAACCGTCTTCGCCTCGGTGATATCCCGATCCTTGTAAGGAGGAGTCCTGAAGACTATCGCGTACTGATGATGGACATCGAGCTCCGAGAACTTGCCGTAATCCGTCCAGATCTCGTTGTCCTTCTCGTCCAACTCGAAGAACTTGATTTTAATGTTCTTCTTGCCGACCTTCTCCACGAGGAGGAAGACCTCCTCGTTACCACCGCAGCTGCTCGTGTTCTTGTCAATTCTGCAGATCTTCAGCTCCCCGGTTAAGGCGCTCTTCAAGTTGTTTATCGTGTGCGAGTAGACCGGGTTACTCTTCGGCTCCATCACCCCGTGCTCGTTGCGCACGAACGCCTGAAAGCGCAGGGCCACGCTGTTCAGGTCCATCCACTTCTGCGCGGCCTCCGCCTCTATCCTTATCTCCGTATTCTCGCGAACGGTCAGGGACGTTTTGCTCGGATCCTTGCGACGTATCTCCTCCAACTTCTCCGCTTGCATCTTCTTTATCAACTCGTCCTTAATGTGCTTCTTGGCCGTGTGGATTATTCCCATTCCCACGAAGGAGGCGATGTAGTTGTTCTCCTCGGATACCTCGAGCTCGTATGGTGTGTCACTCTCGCTGTTGCCCTCGCGCTTCACCAGGTGGTGGGCGTGTGGAATTCGGCGGTTCTCGTTCTTCGTTACAATTGTACAGCGGATTATCATTTTTCCAATTGCATTCAACACCTGGAAATTGAGAGGTTCATCTGGAGTTCGAGGGCTTGAGGACACTCCGGGCGGAAGATCATTGATTTATTTTCAAGGGACATCAGAATTATTTTTGCTTGTCATTCAGACATTGAACAGACAAAAAAGGGTAAATAATATTTGGACAATATAAAAACGAATTTCTTTCATGGAAAAATATTAATTTATTCTCCTGTCGTTCACTGATCTCCAGGAATTCAACGAACCTTGACAGTTGGCACTTGTCGCTTCCTCCTCGACGTCGAGCTAGCACTCGACAAGCTCCCATGTGTCCCCATCATCTCCGATTTGTACCTGAACCGAAACTTCTCTACCGGCTGATCCAGGATTTTGATCTCGGGCATGCCCATGGGCTCGGCAGTGAAGACTTCAACAAAAAAAGAATTGAATAAATTGTCCAGATAAAAATCAATCCAATTTCAACGAAATTCCTCAAGAAAATAACGACGAGGTTACCTCCAGGTTCCCCCAGCCTCAGGAGAGACCCCTCATTGTACGACCCGAGGAAGTCCAGGTCTTCAGGTGACGACACCTGCATCGGGGAGGCCATGCTCGAGGACTCCGGCGAGCTCATGTAGGGGGTTGTCACGGGCATGTGAGCCGATGCAATTGAAATATCTGCCAACAAAGAAAAAAACCTCAAATTACCCAGTCTAAAAATAACCACAAAATTCCGTATTTTTTTTCCAGGCGAGGGCCACTGGAGATCAACAAAACAAGTTTTGTGTCAATTTTTGGCTGTCTGGACCTGTAGCCGCCCCTAATTAATCCTAACAATAATAATAATAACAATAATTCGTGAATGAGATCCAAAAGTCGCCCGAAATTGGGAAAAAGGCAAGAAGAGTGGGAGGACATGGTCAGAAGTTGCAAAAAAATGCTATTCTCGTTGGAGATCCCCTGAAAGGGGGAATCCTGGACCCCTGGGACCGTTGGACAACCACTGGACATGCCCCTCGCGCATGCCCAGTACTGACACTAGACTCTAGATGTCCCTCCACACTCACCACATGAAATTAATTAAACTCAGACAAATTACCGTAGTTGAAGAAGCTCTGGGGGTCGGCGAGTGCATTGTGCAGGAGATTGATATTGTCGTACTTCTCAGGCATAATTGCCCATTGATTTTCAACTGACCGCGAGGAAGGAAGCGAGTGGAAGATGTTTTGGTTAGAGACACTCGGTGGAACGACTCGATATCAGAGGACTTGAGACTGAGATTTTTGGGTGGATGCAGTCGGTTGGGGAGACACGGACAGTATGATACGCAGTTATTGGACTCACCTAGTGGACTGTCTTGCAATTCGTGTTTATCGGGTGATACGTCATTCAAGGCCTTGATTAATAACGCTCGGTTCTTCCCCGAACGGAGCGTGCCAAGTCGACCAATCGTGGGACAGCTCTCGTTGTGTTGGGTTTTTTCATGGAGACTCGCAGCAGAGGAGGGCGGAGGAGGAGTGGGGAGTTTCAAGAAGCCCGGACAGAGGGAATCCCCTGGGTGAGTGGGTTCCTTGTTCGTTTTTTGTTGAGGGTTCACCGGAGGCAAGTGAGGGCCCTGGGTTATCTGGGCACAGCAGTGAAGGGTTTTTGGGGGATTGCAGGGGACTGAGGGGAGGTAGCACGGTTTTTGATAGGACCTTTTTTGGAGAGCGATGGGAGAGCTACGAAAAAGGTCCTCATGACGATTTTCGTGGATCGCCTAGGAACGGAGATTTTCGGGGTCTTAGTTGCGGAGAGTCAGATTGAATTGGGGGACTTTTTTTGGAGATGGGGGATTTATTTGTTGTTTAATTCTTTTGGGGGGTAGATTGTTATTTGGGGGATTTATGATGGCTTGGGGTTGATGATTTGCGCGATGACGAACTCCGGGGGACTGCCAGGCTGGAGACTCCAGAATAATCAACAATTAATTCAGTAAATGCTCATCAAACCACTCGAACTACGCATGACTCATGGGAAGTTTTTCGTGGACTCAGGAAATATTGATAATTATTACCATCGAAGTCTTACAAATACTCGACACTTTCATTTACAGATATCACTATTACCTTGTTAGAATGCGGAAAAAAGCCTCATTGTACGCAAAAATCCGACGTCAAGATAATTCCTCATACTTCGCATTCTGATAAAAATAACGAGATACAGCACTCGTACAATAAATCATCTGACAAAACTGATAAAATACATCAGTACCGTAATTAAAGTACTCCTGGAAGACCGCGACACGTCACTAATTTAATTACGCAAATTTATAAACTGAAATAATCCTTGAAAAGTAATTGTTCTTCTAATTTTAACAAAAATACAAAAAATGGTTACTTTTATTTTATGCAAATGTCTGTAAATGTTGTAAATAACCTCGAGTGAGCCTAATTGAATAATGTTCGAGGAAGTGCTCACTTGAAGAGAAAAAAATGTTTGGCAATTTTTGTTCCTTTTTTGAGAGACGACAATTTTTTTTATGTCCTCCCTCGGCAACAATCCAACTCGGCACGAATATTTTGCTGCTCTCAATAGTCATCAGTAGCCGACAGGCGATGACATCGATAACAGACTCGTCGGAATATCTGGAGGGGATTGCGTAAACTGATAGGAGGATATATATAGAGGTAGAGCAAAGCAACAGCAGTTCCTCCAAGACACTCGTCATCAAAGTACAGCCGCTGTCCCGCCGCTTTAATCGCGAAAACCAGAAGTCGCCATCTCAAACAACAAAAAAAATGGCTAGGAACGAGAAAATTGGGATTATCGGCAGGTGGGGAAATAGTTAAAATGGCGTCCTCGAAGTTCGGCATTAACGAATCCATTTTTTCCCCAGTGGCCTCATCGGCAGGAGCTGGTCGATGCTCTTCGCAAGTGTCGGCTACAGGGTCACTATTTATGATATTGTCCAAGAGCAGATTGACAATGCTCTCCAGGATATTCATCAGCAGCTGAAGAGACTGGAGGCTGGCAAACTCCTCCGGGGATCGTTCACAGCTGATCAACAATTTTCGTTCATCAAAGGTGAAGTCGTTGGTCTTTTATGAATTACTGCCGGCAAATGTGCAATTCAAGAAGTGTAAACCAATTTTTTTACAAAAAGTTTTAATGAAAAAATTGGGGAATATCTCTTGACAATTCCCGTCACTTCTCCAGAACGAGAAAAATCAAAACATAAAAGGAGAAATTAATTTTTTAAGTGACAGAACGAGAGCAACTTTTTCAGATTATCAACGAAGTTAAGATGTTTTAATTGATAAACAAACGTTCGACAATTCGCGAGGCTGGGTTGACTGTAATTTTCCGCTGGGAATTAACACGCAAATTGAACGGCGGAATTTTCCAGGGACGTTGAGCCTTGCGGAGGTCGTGAAGAACGCGAAACTCGTTCAGGAGTGCGTCCCGGAGAATCTTGAGCTGAAGAAGAAGCTCTACGCGGAGCTGGATAAAGTGGTAGACGACCGGACAATCCTCTCTTCGTCGACGTCGACCTTCACGCCGTCCAAGTTCACCGAGGGCCTCAAGCATCGGGCGCAAGTCGTTGTGTCTCATCCCGTGAGGAATTCTCACATTTACAGTTTCATTTCCAATTTTTCCTCGTAACAAGGACAAATTGGAGACAATTTTCTGCGAGGAAAAATTGGAGAAAATTTTTTTGATTGCGCTGAGAGAAAAAAATTATTTCGAGAAGGAGTCCTTGGATTTCTGGAGGAATACCAATTTTTGTTCTCTCGGTGTGGTAGTTCTGAGAGAACTGGTTATTGGAAGAAGGTCATTGCGCAATTGTATGATTTGATAACAACGAGATAACGCACTTGTTAGGTTTTATCAATGCCCCCGATGTTGAAATGATATCCACGATAAAGTGAGAAATCAATAGAAGTCACTTCAGCTAATCCTAACCTTATTTTATCAAAAAAAAATCGGAATACCAAATTTTCAATTCAGAATTTAGCGAAGAACAATTTTTTGTATTAAAAAAAATATTAAATCTCGAATTTTGAGGGATCGGAGCCGACTCGACCGGAGTATTCCACTTCCCGGAGGAAAATCTAGGGGAAGATGGCGTCAGATGATTTTTTTTGGGACTAGAAAAATTAATTTTCAGGTGAACCCGCCTTATTACGTGCCACTGGTGGAGATTGTCCCGGGTCCCTGGACGAAGCCGGAAATTCCGGAGCAGGTGAAGGCGATCATGAAGGAGATAGGTCAGGCGCCGGTGGTGTTCACCAGGGAGATCGATGGCTTTGCTCTGAACAGAATACAGTACGGCAATCGTTGGTTTATTTTTCCAGGCCGAGTGAGACTAAAAAAATCACTTTCAGGTATGCAATTCTCAACGAGGCCTGGAGGCTCGTCAACGACGGCATTCTAAGTGTCAAGGATGTCGATATTGTCATGAGTGAAGGTCTGGGAATGCGGTATGCCTTCTTGGGTGCCTTCGAAGCTGCGCATCTCAATGCTGAAGGTAAATCCTTTCCTGAGCCCTCCTCCCCCTACTTCTTCCAAAAAAAACTCACCTCAAGCTTCAAAAATTTTTTTCGCACTTCCAGACTGCACTACAAGTTCAATTAAATGTTTCTAGTTGATAATAAAATTAGACTTCAATTCTTAGGGGCCGTCTTCTCAAGATGTTCCATTTTTTCCCTAGATTCTCTAGAATCCCCCAGATATCACATTTTGTTGTCGTTTTTCGTTCTTGGGGAATTACTCACGTGGGGAAGCATGGAAAATTATAATTTTGGAGTTAAACAAAGCGTCATAATCTCTTATCAGACGATAATTAGGTCTCAAGTATGTACTGTGTGCGTAGGAATAATAATTAGCGTTTTTTTCGTAAGTGAATTCGACCGCCATCTTGTCTACATCGACCAGAACGTCTAGGGAGTTCCGGCTGTGATTATACTTCGATAATTATTATCGGTTATCGGCATTGGACACTTATCACACCTAATTACCGCTTAATGAGAGATTATGGCGGTTTTTTTCATTGCAAAATCATAATTTTTCATGGTTTCTCGCGTGCGTAATTCCCCAAGGAAGATAAGCGCCAAAAAATGTGAAATCTGGGGAATTTGAAGGGATCTAGGGAGAAAAATCAGGAAAATTCCCCAATGACTTTGAAAAATCCCACTCATTTCCCTTAATTTTCCAAAAACATTTTTCAGGAATGAAAAAATACTGCGAGACCTACAACAAATCAATCTACGACGTGAGTCAGACGTTCGGCCCGACGCCCCGATTCGTGGGAAAGGAGGCGGAAAATGTGTCCAAACAGCTCGAGGAAATTTGTCCCCTGGAGAAGCTCCAGGAGCGGCGCGCCTGGCGGGACCTGGCCCTGACTAAATTATCGATCCTGAAGAGAGAATTGAACGAGAGCTCCAAAAACTAGCCCTACCCTAGGGGCGTCTTCCGCAACTTGTAAATAATCCCCAGGTCCCCTTTTCTCGACCCGTCATTCTCTCAACTTATCAAAAAGCCTTTCTCCTAAGGAACTTATTTTGTTAATAAAAAAAAATGACAAAATCAGCATAGAAACCGTTGAAAATAAATTTCTGAAGATAGTTCTTCTGGTTTTACGACAAAAGTTACTCACGTTTCGCGTGTCATTCGTACACTTTATTTTTATATTTTTTAATCGTTAAAACAGAAAAATTTATCGCTTTCCTCCCACCCTCGGCGCGGCCTTCTGCGTGACCTTGGCGGCTTTGTCTTTCTTGGCGGTGGCCTTTGTCTTGGGTGGAGCTGCTGCCTTCTTCACTGCTTTGGCGGCTTTCTTCTGTTCCTTGGCGACCCTGGATTGCCATAAAAAAATTCTTAGCACCTGGACAATCGTCGAGTGCACTTGGTCAATAGCATTGACCGATTTCCTCGTCCTCAAGAAATTTGCCAAGAGGAGGAGCAAAAAAATTGTCCAGCTCCTCGACAACTTGGGCAACTCAAGAATTCTTCAATTCGTTGTCGAGGAACTGCTGTCCCATTGACAAAATAATTTTTAACATATTGTTTATAATATTAATGTTTGAGCCCGCAAAGCCAGACAGTGTTATCGAGGTTTACAATTCTGGGTGAAGCAGCCCGCGAGAATTTTCTCTAAGACTCACTGAAATCTGTCACCAATTGATTGTTCGTGACAGAGGAACAGATGTCTAGCTGAGAAGTTCTAGAAGTACTTTCTAATTTAGGTATTTTATACTGACTTGATGGCCTGCTCCCTCTGGGCTTTCCTGATCTCGGGCTTCATGTTTCGCTTGGCCAGGATGTCGGTGAGGGAGGCGCCCACGATAGCTCGGTTGAACTTCTGGGCACGACGAGTCCTCCTCTTGGCCTGCTCCTCCTCCTGGCCCTTCTTGTGCTTGCGCCTGGTAGAGCACAAAAATTTAAGAATTGTTTGGTGAAAATAATTGGGGGAGAAATGTCAAAACGACTAATTACAGAGTGTCCCTGGGCTCCGAAAATCTTGGAATTCCCTTCAATTGCGACGTAAACCCATACAATTAAATGATTAATACCTGTAGAGGACTGTCCATGTGACCTTCCTGGGGTTACGTTTCATCAAGTGAGCGGCCTCACACTTGGAGTTGAGGAAAGTGAAGGTCTGAAAGGACAACAACAAAGTTAGGTTATGTCAGAGTTGTCACGTTGAGCCTCAACCTCCATCATTAAAATTTCCTGATGAAGACAAGACAATGGATTGTCTTCTTCAGTCTAAAAAAATCCCGTACATCCCTCGTAGAACCCCAGAAACCTTACCTTTCCATCAACTTTGACCATGGTCTTTCCATGGCCGGGGTAGATTTTGTACCCACTGTACGCGCAGAGACCAATCCTGAAAAGATAATCGCAGAATTATGGCCGATCATATCATCAATCACAAAACAAAAATATTTCCAAAAAATCATGGACGATTGTCCATCACCACTTGGATTACTTTTTCACCCGAAACCCGTGAAACTTACTTCATTTTGCTTTACAAGAGGCTCTTAGCCACGTTATTCCCGTAAAGCAAACACCAAAATGGCCGATTATTTGGTTTCTTTTTCGGAGCAGACCCAGGAATGCCAAAATTCCCAGACAAATGCGACAACTTCCTAGCGAAAAGCAGGGAAAAACGTCTCTCAGGATTGGTGGAATTGTTGAGAACCTGCCAGTGGCTCCCCCGTCGCCGCTTCGCCCCCAGCCGGAGCACTCCAATTGGCCAAAATCCCCAAGTGACGTCAATGATCCCAACAAAAAGTCTCCACTGCTTGCCCTCTACAACTGCTGTAGTTCAGTGCTCAGCTGGTTTCTCCTTACGTTCATGATCGTTTTGGCAGGAGTCTTGCTGGTGTGTAGCAAAGACAAGAAGCAAATTTTCGTTGTCCGTGTGAGTGTGTGCGTGTAGTGGCCTCAACTCGAGCTCGTGGAACGTCATAATACGCATTCTCAGTTGGTGTTACGGGTGTGGGAGTCGTGAACAAAGATCTCAACGGAATATAACGAGACACCAGTCACCATTATCAAAATTATTCGCCATAATTCCATTGGATTTGCCTCGATTAATCGCGACTCAACGCAACTTCACAAAGTTTGGAGTACGCCTAACGGTATATTGTGCAAAGAGGGCGGCCTTCGGTGCTGACAAAAGGCCCCGTGAGGTGAGATTTTTCATACGCAACTAGCGGAGTCGAGAAAACAGTTTCAGATCACTGGCTGCTGGACAACCCACACCAGCCAAGCACCAGTGGAAAAGCCAAGTGATCATTGTCGTTCCTGAACTGATTGAATTTTGTCAATTGGAGGTTGTTATTTTCGCGACTATCGAGGACTGATTCAGAGCAAGAGACGAGTGAGCGAGAGAGAGATAAAGAGAATAGACTCAAGTGCAGACGTGAGTTGTTGACTTGGAGGTCATCGGGAGTAAATTTTCATTTTTTTTTTAATCGAGTGACGTTTGGGTGCAGCACAAGGAGCAACTGAGATGTCTACACCAGCCAGACGAAGACTCATGAGGGACTTCAAGAGGTATAGCCATTAATTAAAATCATTGAGGGAAATTGGCCATTGGGGAGGGGGTGATGTGGAGGCTCAGGGATCCACATTAGTTGGAGAAAGTGAATACAGTCGATCATTCATCCGCATATGTTTGGGATTTCTCTCGGGAAATTGTCGGACGTCATCCTCGGAGGCAACGTCGTCCCGGGGTTATTATTAGATTTCAAGTATAACGCCATCTCAATGACTTTATTTTTATTTGTGGAGTTGCTAGTGATACTTGGGGACCTTCTGGCTCACTGGTGGAATAGTTAATGAGGTTTTTAATCGAATGATCGATTATTCGTCGTACGGACGCTCGCTGAAAAATGTAATTGGGATAATGGAAATGCCGGGACTTGGATTTCAGGGGCTGACTCATGTGCTCGTCACAGTCAGCCGCTGGGAGGGGGTCTTGAGGGTTATGAGGATCGGCAAGGCGATTTGGAGACTTCTGGCACAGGGAGTCTGCAGCAGGTCTTGGAGTCTCTCAAGATCTTCGGGAATTGCTGGAGTTCTCGAAGAATTTCAAGACTTTCGGGAATTTGACAGGAGTTTTTGGGAATTCCAGCCATTGTCGGTTTCCGGGTATTTTGGGGGGTTTGCGAATCCTAGAATCTCTCCAGAATTTTTTTTGTTGTGACCTTAGAATCCCCAGGGGACTCACTACAAAACATTCTGTGACAATTTTTTTTAAAGGTTTTCATGAGATATTCAGGAATTCTAATGAACAGACTTTGGAAAAAAATGTCACGGATTTATCCAGGAATTCCTGAGATCTCCACGCAATTTTTTAGGGACGTCAGTGGAGCTGATGGTTCTCTCAAATTTTTTTAATATCAACAATTTATTCCAGTTCAATGGAGTATTTTTTTCCAATGAAACTGAATTGAATCGATACAGTTGTCTTGAGCTACGAACCCCGAAATAAAAAATGCCGAAAGTCTTCAGCGGCCGCACCCTCGCCAGCACTTCCAAGTGATCGAAGTGAACTTGATATTTTGGACAGTTGCTCTCCCCGTGCTCTCCTCCCCACGTATTGAGTCGAATTTTTATTGAAGAGCGAGATTTTTCCTGAGAATTACCAAAAAAAAAATGGCTGCCCCCCAGTTAACTGTCAGATCATCAGATTGTTCTCTGACAATCTCCAATTATTTGATAACCTAACTCCCAGATGACAGGTTTACTCACGTACATTCTTCTTTAATTGATGTAGATTACAAGAGGATCCACCAACTGGTGTCTCCGGCGCTCCCACTGACAATAATATCATGATCTGGAATGCCGTTATTTTCGGGTGAGTAAAACTCCTCTACCGAGTCCAATTAATTCCCCAAATGTCCGCTAAACAATCTCCAGTAGCCAACGGACACTTAGACAGTTCACCTATTTACAATTTAATTTAACAACCCCTGATGTGAACAAAAAGAAAACCTCTCAAAATCCTTCTCAACAAAAGAAAAATTGCGAGTAATCGGAGACAAAGATTGGCCCAGGAATTTTTATTCCGTACGGAGAAGGAAATGTGAGGCTGATATGTGAGCTATCGTCCATTACATACCCAGTAATTACAATATTGTTGATGAATATTGAAATGAGGAATATTACTCGAGACTTGCAGTCGAGAATATTCATCAGGACAATTTTAATGACTCGAGGAATTTCTGGGGGAGAACTTCTGGGGGAAAGTTCACGCAATTTTTTTGCAATGGGAGTTTAATTTATTGTAATTATAATCTTTGGGTTACAGACCTCACGACACACCCTTCGAGGACGGTACCTTCAAGCTTACCATAGAGTTCACAGAAGAGTATCCAAATAAACCTCCCACAGTTCGATTTGTTAGTAAAATGTTTCACCCCAATGTTTACGCCGACGGTGGCATCTGCCTCGATATCTTGCAGAATCGTTGGAGTCCAACTTACGACGTCTCTGCTATACTCACATCAATCCAGGTAACACAAATTATTAATCTATTAATTATATTTTATATCGACAATTCGTCGGCGAGAGTGGGAGGAGACTATAAAATATTGTCCAATTACTCTCCAAATTTTTTCCACTGGACGGAAAATTGTAAATGAACAATTTTAAGACGTTCAGCTGTCGAGGCATCCCTTGATTAACCTAAGAGTTGTTTAAAAAAATAAAACAACAAATAGACTTCACGGTTTATTCATGCGCGAGGAAAATTCTTTTTTTCTTCTTCAATTGCACGCGCCATTTTATATTCCCCGCAAACATTCCATAAATAAATTCAATCGATACGGCAAATTTGCAAATTCCTCCCGCATGTTAATATGTGACGTCAGCACAATTGTTGATAAAAAAGAAGTAGAAAAAATTATCCAGAGAGTGATTTTATTGGGGATTTTCCGGGGGGAAATTGAGGAAAATCTCTCTCTCTCCCTTTCTCTCTAGTTAATTTTTTTTGCTCATTACTTTCGGTTGAACAAGGTTGACTGGAGTCTAGTTTTAGTTGACACTTTGTTTTTATCAATTGGTCATTTTTGGGATCGATTGTAATCGATAGTTGTTGAAATAAAAATCAATGGAGGGAGGATAATTCAGTCAGCAATTACTGGCGGAACATCGGCGGTCGCCTTAACAGCGGTTGCAATTCCGTAAAGTCTCTTATCAAGTCAGTAGTCACATTTTAAATATTTTATTTATCATTTTGTGGTTAATTTTTAATCAGTTATTGGAGTTGAATTGAAGATAATTACCATCAAGCTGTACAAACATCTGCTCATGATTGATCTAATCATAACTCGGAATTCAGGGGAGACTGCTGGGACTTTTAAAATTGGACTGAGAATTCCAAGAGAAGCCTTAATTAGTTAATTAATCATTTAGTCCTAATTATTGCAATCATTTTTCTTTTTTTTAAACTTAAAAGAACATTTTGAGAGCTACAAATGAAAAAAAATTGGGATTTTAATTTTTTCTGTCGAACTATTGAAATATCTTCCATTTGTTTATTCATTGTTTTATATTTGCAACGTCTGAAAAACGTCAAAACTACTTTTTTTGGTGATTTTTGAGGCACGAGCCTCTGGCCAGTAAAGCCACATTTCCCAGAAAATTGTTTAGTTTATTAAAAAAAAAAAATTCACAGACTTTGAGATAAAAAATCCACAGCAGTCTCCCCTCAAGTGGGGATCTCACTCCATTTTTCCAGTACCAGAAATTGTTACTAAAAAATGTTGGCGATTTTTAAAATATTTTTATTGATGTTGAAAAAGTAACGACAAAGAACATCCCGCAATTTTCGTTTTTTTAACAATATTTGTTTATTAATTAAGCGAACATATCGAGCAATTGGAAAATATTGAGGGGAGTCCAAGATTTACGAGTGAAAGAACTAAAAAAAATGGATTCCATTATTTCTCCCCTCTTCCTTCCAACTCGTAATTGACTCCAACCAAATTACTCGATATCTTCCGTTAATAACCTCCAAAATCTCCTGAGAACCAAAAATCGCGAGATGTTTGTTGCCTGACGTAAAAGAACTAAAAAACAAAATCGCCATAATTTTTCATGAGACTTCTGACACTCGAAGATAAAATGATCAAAACTCACCCCTCGAATCAATCAAAACCAGAATGATAAATAAATTGGTAATTGGTAATGTTGACTTGTGTGATTGCAGTCGCTGTTAAGTGATCCGAACCCGAATTCACCTGCCAACTCAATGGCAGCCCAACTGTATAAAGAGAATCGACGCGAGTACGAGAAACGAGTGAAGGCTTGTGTTGAGCAAAGTTTTGTGGATTAGTCGCTGATTAATTTGGCATCGTCGCGTCAACATCCACCATCAACGTACTACATCATTTGTGAAAGCGATTGTCCAGCCTTACTGTGGAGTTAACGCTAAACCGCTTAGCACTTCACTCCCTAAATCAATTAACGAGAATTAAAGCAACAAAAAAATCACAAAAAAAAAAATGAATAATACAAAACGAGAAAACAAAAGAGAAACAAAAGCAGAAAAAAAAAACCAGAGCCCAGTAAATAAACAATAAATCCATTGGAATGATCAGACGACCTGTCAATTGGATAATTAGGAGCCCAAATTTTTAACTTAACAATCTAACGATCAATTGTGAATGAAAAAAAATTGTGTATTATTTATTATTTTCAATGGCCAACGCTGAATGAGGGAGGTTAAGGAGGAGGGCAGATACGAGGGATAATAAATAACACGAGACAATTAGTAATTATTAAATTCTAGGGTATAATAAAATAATAATTGTGTAGTTAATTTTGTGTTATTATTATTGTTCTGTTCGTTTTTCTTTTTCAAACAAATGATTGGTTTTTTTTTTGCTAGAGGCCAATGTTCTGTAAGAGCACAGAGTTGTTATACATTGCGATTCAATTCTGGCACTTGGTATCATACCTAAATTCACCTATACATATATAAATATATATACACGTAAAATAATGAGAAAGGAAGAAACGTAATAAAACGCATTTAATGCGAGAGAATTTTTATTTATTCATGTTTAATCCTGGAGTGAGGGGATGGGTGAGGATTCCGGTGGCTCTGGGGCTCAATCAGCTGATCGAGGCATTGGGTAATGAAGAAAATTGTCAGCTGACAAATTTTAATAATTCCCAGGATTTTTAGAGTCGTTGATTTAGGGAAAGTTTGTCCAGATTTTTCGGAATTTATTCTATAAATGTCATTGACGGGAAATTGGGGACACATTAATTGCGGGCAATGCCTGATTAACTTTATTTAACACTGACGAATAAAATATTCGGGAGTTATTGGAATTTTGTAAATACATTAGAGGTCGTTATGTTGTCGTTAATTATTGGGAGTGAATCAGATGGAGTTGATGATAATGTCCGGTAGTTTATTATCACTCGAGAGTCACTACAATTTCCGTTGATTTAACCTCTTTTTGAGCTGATGGCGACTTAACCTCGGGCTCTAGACAATTTGATATGTTTCAGTCGTTATTGGACGAGCCCAATCCAAATTCACCGGCGAATTCTCTGGCTGCGCAGCTGTACCAGGAGAACAAACGAGAGTACGAGAAGCGAGTGGCCACTGTTGTCGAGCAGTCGTGGCTGAATTTCCAGGAGAGTCACGTGGACGACGCCCGTTGACATTAGATTCGTCTGGGGGAATTATCTGGACCCCAGCGCTGGAGATGTCCAGACGCTTTCAATCTCATTATCACATACTCACGAGCCATCCCCACGATTGAAAAATCCTTTATTCAGAATGAGGAGAAAAATAAACCAGTCGAGCCTGTTGAACCTACACTAGGGGAAACATTTTTTTTGCCAATTATTTTTTAACTTGCAACAGCTGTTCAATTTTTGGCACTTCAATTTTGCGAGTTTGCGTTGAAATAAAAATCTTCCCCTGGCAATGGAAATTTACGGAATTGAGGGAACAATTTTCTCGTCAATTCAATTGAAATGTTTCATTGTCAAAACAAATTTTTTGTTCATTTAATTTTGTTCAGGATAATAAATATTTGGCAAAAAGAATTTTTCTCTCCGGAACTGCTCACCAACGCGTACTATCCGTAGCCGACAAGGCGAGGGTGATCTGCATTTGTTTCCGTGGCCACGAGATTTCGGATGTCCGGTTGTTCGTTTGTTCAAAAATTTGTCAAACAAAATTATTATTAACATTTGCAGAAGACCTAAAAATCCTCGATAAAATTTCATGGCCACTGCAACTGGTGAAGCGTCGCCGAGCGCCTGAGGACTACTAAAAAAATAAAACGAACGCCTTCTGTTCTCAAATTAACTTCTGATTCCTTGCAGAAGTCATTAATCGTCTGCCCTGTCATTAAAACTCATGTGATGATTACTTATAAGTATATTATGATATTAATTTTGTGTATTCACTTATTTTCTTGCGCGTATAGTCGACGAATACTTCGCGAATTGTAATGCCGAGTTTGCGATGACTTAATCAAACAATTACACAAAATAATGATAAATAAATTCCTGCGGTATTTAGACGACAGTGGGAAGTAAATCTTCAAAATCCGAGTGATCCGGATTTATTGAATTTGTAAAGCCGATCAAAGGATCTTTATCCTCTCATTTTCATAATTTGCCTTGTGTTGAGCTTATGAAGCTCTCGAATTAATTAGGATAATGAAATCAATGTCAGATTGCCTTTCATTAGGAAATTAAAGCAACATCTTTACTGAATGAATTAAAAAGAAGAAAAAACTTAGTGTGTTAATCAATTTATGAATCTGTTAAAATACATGTAATGCTTATTTACAATTCAGGATATTTTAAATGTTACATCCTCTTATTGAAATGTCTTCTCCAAAGACCTCATATTTTCAGGTGAAAATGTCAAATAATACTGCCACTGCGAGGCTGCGAGACAACTGGATCGACAGTATTTCCCTCGATCATTCGATCGAGAGAAGAAACGAGCGAATATCGGAAAACAATCACTTCAACTGTTTTTTCTCACTCCAAGAAACCAATAGTATATTTCTCACCTAGGGAGGAAAAGTAGACAAGTCGTCCTCACGTGCAAAATGACGACCTGAGCCGCGGGCGAGGGTTGTAAGCACGTGAGGAAAGCTTGTCTGATCTTCCTTCCGAGGGTTGACTACAATTTTTCTGCGAAAATGGACGAAAGCGAGCGTTTTTAACCGAAGCGAGGTTAGAATGCTCACTTTCCGGCCGTGCAGGCAGAAAAATTTATAATCAATTAACTAAGGGAATTCCGCTGAGAATTCCACAAGTTCCAGGAGTTCTCGGGGTGTTCTCTGACCCGGAGACTTCGATACTTCGAACTTGCGAAGTATTTTCCCCAAATCCTCCCGAAATTTCCCGGCCATTCGCCCATTTTTCCCCAGTAATTACCCCTCCCTGAATTTCCACTGCAGATGAACAAGAATTTTCCCTAGAATGGACGCGGAATATCCAATTTTCCCTAGAAATATCCTGTCCCCTCAAGAATTTATAGCGCGACATCCCCCGCTTTTCCTACCCTTTCAATAAACCTCAGGAAAATGATTCACCAAAAAAAAAATATATCTACTACATTTTATGGTTAGCCAATGGCTCTCAAATTCCAGTCTATTTTTACAAATTTTCACCGAAGTTTCGCGGATTTGGATTGTTTGAAAATAAACAATTTAAAGTGAAAAAAAATGACGAAATCAATCTTTCGATAAATATCTCGAAATTGAAGGGATTTTGGATAATTTTCCACAGGACCTTTTTTATAGGGCAAGAAATGAGCTACAGAAAAGATCTTATCAAAAATTGCGCTATCTCTCTTCAATTGCGAGATATTCCGTGAAAACTTGTTAAGGCGGTGGGTCGCGGGGGGAGGCTATGGTCAGAATCTCCAGTTGATTTCCACTGATTCCTCAGTGATTCTGTCCGTGCTACGACTTCTCCTCCTTCTCCTTGTTATACCTCTCGAGTTCCTTGAGAAATTGGGCCTTGGGTTTCATGACATTGGGCCTGTCGCCCCGGCACTTGGGGCAGAACCACTTGCCCTTGGGTTTTGTACTCAGGGAGACACAGGAGAAGTGGAACCACTCGATGGGGCAGAGATCGTTGTCGCAGAGGATCATCTCGCCGTAGGAGATCTGATCGCAGAGACAGTAGGTCGGCTCGTCAGGGTCGACCTGAATGTCGTCGTCAATGGGCGGCGGAGTGTCCTCTCGCTGCTGATTCTGCTGATTGCCCTGGCGTGACTTTCGCTTCTTCTTCTTGCCGGCTGCAGCTGCTGTTGTCTTCTTCTGATTGCCATTGCTGGCGTTGGCCAGGCCTGTCGAGCGATTCTCCGACATTACCAGCATATCAATTCCACTCGAGTCGGCGAGATTGTCTGTACGAGTCCGACGCGCGCGTTTCGGCTGACGCTCGACGTTGTTGGAGTTGCCAGTTGTCGCTGTGTTGGTGGCAGCTGTGGACTCCCGGTTCGTATCGTTGTTCTCCTGTTCTTTGCCGAAGTCTGGACAGTTGAGGATGAATTAGTGGGGGATTTCGCCAGGTCGTCAGCTGATTATTCATGTTTAGGGGGGACAGGCGAACAAAAATCTTTGCTTTTGGAAGAAAACAAAATACTCCAGAGTATCTCATCTCCATTATCTCCAACAAACATGTTTAAACAATAAAAATCACTTAAAAATTTAGAGATTGATAATTAATGAGCATTAACCAGTAAAAAACAAATGAGACCAGAGCATTCTGAGGATTAACTACTTAATACACCAGTTGAGTTGAGTTTTCTCCCAATAAAAAATCAGGAATGTCCCAGAATTATTAATTAATGAGTCATAATTTCAGTAGAATATTGTTAAAAATTGAGGAAAAATCCGAAGAAGGAGAAATAAATTTCCCTCCAAAAACTAATCACACGATAATTACCCAAATTTCGGTAATCGAGATCCAACTGACGAGTTTTATTCTCAATGAGATCCTGAATCTGCTGGACAATCTGCAGTTTCTCGTCACCAATCTCCTGGGCTGCTATCAACGACTGCTGGACCCTCAAGAGTGCTCGTCTTCGCTGAGTGCCATCGGTGTCAATTTTGAGGAGCTCCTGCTGCTGGTCGACATCCCTGAGGTATGCTGAAACCAAAAATCCAGGGAATGAGGGAAAAAAAGGGACTGAAAGCCTGAAATCGATGGAGCAATCTGCCAAATTTGGCGAATGTGGCTGGACTGAAGTCCTCGATTTTCCTGGATTTCTCCCTGGGAGGCAGAGATTTTATGACTGAAACTTACTCTGACATGTGGCGTCGAGTTCTCGTAAACGTGAGACATATCTCTGAATGTCGTTTGGAAGATTTTCCACACAATCCAGGTAATTCTCGATATACGTAGCAGAATAAAGTGCCTCAACGACTGCTTGGTTCAGCATTTTTGAGGTTTAATTGACGATTTGTTCACTGAGAGCAATTTTTCATGGTTCACACTGGATGTTTGATCCCACTGGAGCCTGACGCCATTGAAATTCTTCGATATTTTGAGTAGCTGCAGACGATTTTTGGATTTTGGATAAAACAAGGTACGAAAAATACGAAAGCATTCGAGGGGTTTGAAACGAGTAGGGGAGAAACTCGAAGGGAAATTCATCGAAAGTGAGACTGGGAACGCTAACGTGGGGCCCTCATCCGGGAGCAAGGGAGGCCTTCGTCCAGTGGCGGCGCTGCCTGGCTTTTTCAGCTGAGGAAGAGACAAGGACGAGAAAGGACAATGACAAGCCAAGTAAATGTTGTTATTGTTTTTGGAATTATGTAAATACTCTCGGCTGACAGCTCCTCCGAGGCTCAATTATGAGACCGTGTGAAGGGGCAGTCTCGTGAGGTCGAGATTTCTTCAGTGGAAAATCCGAAGAAATGTGAAACTGTTGGGTAATCGTTGAGTGAAGGAAAATGAGAGTCGTCTGCGCTGCTCCGAACTGTAAATATTCCTCCGATGATGAAGACTCGAGTCATATCATCTTTGTCAGCTTCCCCAACGACGATACGTGAGTCCATCCCTTTATTCATTTTTTTTTGAGGTTATCCACAGGATTTTCAACAGTTTTACCATTTTTTTCTGCAATTACTGCTATTATTTTGCCTAATTATTGATCCCTTCATTTTTTAAATTAAACTTCTTCGTATCTTGTCTACAGAATTTAGAATTAATTGTTTATCTTGATTTTTTATTGACAAGTTTGCAAATATTCTTCAACTTCTGTCAAATCAACCAATGAAAACTCCAGAAAATCGAGAAAAATTGGGGAAATGGGTTCTTGAAGTTCTCCATGAGTGAATCAGCAACAACACAGAAGTAGAGGTCCTAGTATTTGTTTAATTACAAAAAATGATTAATTCTCTGAGTAATTATCTAAAGTTACAAAACACCAAGTTTTTAATATAAATCCATCGAGACATTTGACGAGACTCTAAATGAGGTCCATTAGACGTACTTTCATCTTATCATTCCGATGAAACGCCGCAACATCAGCTTCAATAAGAAAATTCACGCAGTCTTCTGATTGTGGCTCGACATCGATGTAAACATCATCGCCCCCTTTCATGTGAGACGAAGTTAAATCAGCGAGTACTTCTTGAAACTCCTCATTACTGACAGTTGTTGTTGTCACAAGTTGTCCCAAGTCCTCCTTGACTTTGGCAAACAATCGACTGGCGAGGGCGATTTCCGCGTCGTACGTGGAATTGGCGACATCCTCGATGGCCCCAATGCAGGCCTCCCTCATCGACTGCAGTCCACTCTTCTCGTTCTCCAAGTAAATGATCTTGTTCCTGACGTCTTTCATCTCTTGTTCGACACTTTTCTCAAGTACTACTGTCCTCCTCACCTCGTCCTCGAGCTCTCGAATGGTCTGCTCGTAGAGATCGTTCGTGTTGTAAGTTGGCTCGGCTCTTACGTCCAGGTCACACCTGTTTTTCATCAAACTCTGGAGAAAATGGCACTGTTTGGACTCGATAATTTCTGGAGTTGTTGACGGCGTCAGGATTTCCACGGCGTTATTCGCTGCCTCGTTCATCAACTGCTCCAGCAGCTGCTGGAGATCGTTCTGGACGTCCTTCAGGTGGTCGTGCGTGTCCTCCAGGGAGAATTCCCCCAGAATCGCCTCTGGATCGGTTTCCTCGGAGTCCATTTTGGGGTTAAAATGGAGGCTGTCTTCGGGGACAACTATTTTATTTTATTGCGAGGACTCACCGGGTTCCAGGCCGTCGTTGGGGGCAAGGGCCACTGGCGATGCTTCTCCACTAAAAATTTGAGGTTATGGAGGCCTCCAATGGCTAACGGTCGAGCCTACTCAAAAACTGCAGGGGCACTTTTCTTTTTAGGATTCATTTGAGAGTTTCTCCCCCGATTCCTGGAGTTTTTCGAGATTTCAAAACATTTTTAATATAATTTTTCTTCTCCAGGGAACTTGCCAGTAAATAAAATTGAAAAATCTGGTAATAAATGAACTCCCCTAATTGTCAAAAACTCAAGAACAATTCATAAAAATTATCAAAAAAATACAACAACTGAGAGGGCGCAATTCCGAATTAATTACGACTGATTGTTTTCTCCTCTAGGGCTGCTGTATGGGCCCACAACTGCGGTAGACCAGACCTGATGGTGAAATCAACCGAGGAATTACACCTGAATTACTACATCTGCTCAGACCACATAGAAGACCAGTACTTCCTGAGCAAAACAAATCAGATAATCATCACTCAAGGCGCGATACCGACTCTCTTCGGCCTGCAAATGGAGTCGGAGCGGCTGGACCAACTGAAGAGCTCATACTCATCCTCAGAGGTTATGAATCCCCTGGAACTGGGCGATTGCCAGCCGACCTTTGGGGATCAAAATTCGGACTATCAAAGTACAATTTACAATGACAACAGCAGGGCCGAGGGAATGCAGAATAAGGTAGAGAGTCACCTTAATTTTGACAATATCAACGTTAATATTGAGCAGTTCGAGGATGGCAGCGAGAGATCTCTGAACCTCTGCAGAATTTGTGGAAATAATCCTGCGGAATGTGTTAATATATTCGATGGGAGAGAGGATGGACTGACTCTCCAGCAGAAAATTCGACTTCATTTGCCGATAATTGTGGAGAGTGGAGATGGATTGCCCCAGAAGATATGTAGCGAGTGTCGGGGGAAGATCGAGAGCTCCCATGCACTCGTGATAACTAGTTTGCTGAATGATATGAGATTGAGGAAGTTCCTGAACTTACCAAACAAGGTATGACTGCACTTGTCCAACAATCCATTAAAAAAACCCCAAATTCAGTGGTTTCAAGCAGATTGTTTCCCTCCTGGAGACGCCATTTTGTTCTGACGTTCTGAAAATGATAAAACTCGTGGGCTAAATAACCCTATTTTTTCAGTACAACTACGAAGAGAAGTATGAGGTCCTCATCTCAAAGCTGGATCTCCACGAGTCAGACGAGAGATTCCTCGAAGGGATTGCCCCCGTCGGGTGTGATCTCCCCACTGGGAAATCTCCCCCACCAGACAAGGAAAAGCGCCTGAAGTTAGCCCTCCATTCAGACCTGAATAATTTGATTCTGCAGTCGCTGCAGTTTCAGACTGACGAGAGAGCGAAGACTGATACAGGATCAGCTGTTGAGGTGATGATTGATCGACAATCAGAGGAGGTGACCTGCCCAGTGAGTGATGAGTTCCAAGGGGAATGCGCGGTTGTCCAGGCAGCGATGACAGAGGGAAATCCTGAGGGTGAGGAAATTGAGATGACTGATGGAATTGAGGGACCAGTGGTGGCTGATCCGGGCCCAGGGAGGCCCAGTCGTCGATGCGGCCACTGCTCCCAGGCCTTTACCAGCCGCAAGGACATGCAGGCCCACTTGAACGAGGCCCACACTGGCCAAGGGCACCTCTTCCAGTGCGGACTATGTGATAAATCCTACGAGAAGTGGTCCAGTCTCGATGTCCATGAGGCCACTCATCGCCAGGACAAACCCTACCTCTGCGATCTCTGTGGGAAGAGCTTCAAACACTCGAATAACCTCCGGGGCCACAAACGAGTTCATCTCGACGCTGCCAGGAAAAAACGACACATTTGCGAGACCTGCGGGAGTGCATTTCGGTCGAGGTAAATTCGGGAATTTATTAAACAATTTAACAATTATTTTTGCTCAATATTTATTTACCTGGGGGAAGCATTGATTCCCTCGCCGTCGCCTTCCCCCAGACGAGTATCTTTCGGGCGTTTTTTTTATTGTGAAAAATGGATGCTTAATACTTAAGTTGTTTAACTTATTATTAAATTAAATTTATGTACATCATCTACGATCTATTTATTTATGTACTGTTTATTCGTCGAGGTTTCATCTTCGTGAACACATGAACCAACACGACGGAACCAAACCGTACGTCTGCGAACAGTGTGGAAAGGCATTTTCAAAGAGGATACAGCTGCGACAGCACAGATTGTCCCATGGAATTAATAAATATTCTTGTCCAATTTGTGGAATGACTTTCAATAGAAGAGGTAATATGAATACACATTTCAAGAGACACAGTAGCAGCGATGGTATGTACAAATGCAGTGTAAGTACTCTTTTCCCAAATTAAAATGAATCCTTCAAGAAGAACTGAAATAATTTTTTTGTCAATTTTCTTGACATTTGTAGGTTAAATTCTCCTGAACAATTTGAGAGTACTCTCGAGGAAGTCCTCCAGTGAATTCCTCTCGTTTTTCTCCACTCCAAAATCATTGTCAAATCGTTTTGTCAAATAAACAATTTAAAATAAATTGCCTCCAATCCCGCAATACAAAAAAAAAACTACTCAAACAATTAAAAATCAATTGATAATAATAAAATAATCACAACTGTAATTTATTTCTCTCAGTATTACACGGGATTCATAAATTTCGCAATAATTTCGTAATACTTATCGCAGTAAACTAATTATGATTGTTAAACTGAAATGAAATAATGAATAAAATCAAATTCTTGGCTTCAGGTCTGCGACAGTAAATGCAAATCGATGAGTGACTTGAAGTGCCACCGCAAGAGTCACAGCCTGAACGATATAATCGAGAGTATGAAGCGGCGATCAATCGACAAGAGAGTCTGGCAGTGCTCGACCTGCAGTCGAGTATTTTCCAAGCCCACCCAGCTGTCCAATCACGAGCTAATCCACAAGAGCGATCAGCCCAAGGTCGAGTGCGACAAGTGTGGAAAAAAATTGGCAAGCAAGAGCTCCCTCAGGTATCACGTGAAGTCAATGCACACGTGCGAGCGAAATCACCTGTGTCAATTTTGCGGCGATGCATTTGTCACCAGAGAGGCGAGACTCATTCACGAGAGAATCCACACCGGCGAGCGCCCCTACACCTGCAAATTGTGCAATATGGAGTACAGATGCTCGAGCAATCTCAGTCAACACATGAAAGCTCATGCTGAGGTGAGGCCTTTTGTCTGTCAATATTGTTCCAAGTCATTTACACGGAGATCGGCGCTGACCATTCACGAGAGAATTCACACTGGGGAGAAGCCGTTCGTCTGCTCTGTCTGCCAATGTCGATTCTCCCAGAAGTACGACATGTTGAGGCACGAGAAGACCCACCAGAGCAAAGAATATCCTGAGGTGTCACCGAATTTCGGTAATTACTCGGTTAATGCTCACGATAACGAGGCAGATAATGGAATTACTGAGGTGCAATATTGATTGTAAATATGTTTTTCTACTCAATGTTATAAATATAAATAAAATAACTATTGAAAAATTGTAAGACCCGCTTTTTTTTCCTGGAACAAAATGGCGATCAGCTGTTGCCATTCACGAGAGCCATTTTTTTTTAAGTGTGGACGAATAATAAAATCTAGCCCATATTCTCACCTGTGAGGAAGCATGGTTCAGACTACCAAGGAGCACCACCACCTGGAGAGACAAGTGGCTAGAAAACTGCCCACCTACCATGTCACTAGACCGCTGGATAAAAGAAACACTTGGAGGGCCTCTGAATGCATTTATCTGCCAATATGTGCACGAATTTGAGAGCAAGACAGTAGGGGAAACAACGCTTTAAAATGAACACTCTTTTGTATCATAGCCTAGGGTAGCACTACCCTCACTTCACATATTGTTCTACTTCGTCTTACTTTGTTTTCCTTTTTTATATATTTATGATCATCCACTAGAGTTGTGACCTACGTGCGATAAAAAGCTATTACAGCCGCAATGTAATTATTTAGTACATCGCAGTAAAACTTGAAATTACTCTAGCATTGGGATAAAGAACAATGTGACGAACTCTGTATAAGGCCACGAGCCATGCATTGAAAAATAAAATTATTATTATTATAATTCTCTTGTGAATGTCAGTTGACGAAAAGAATTGTTTTTAAACGAGGTTAGAAAATCTTTGTAGACTTATTTTTTGGTTAATCGACGGGGGGCGAGGAATTGGGGAGGAAATAAATGATAATAAACATTGCTATATATAGAATAATATACTCTTTATTGTTTTTTGATGGTTTTTGTTGCTGTCCATATTGTTTGGTATCTCCTTTTTTTATTGTTTGTTCTTCCAGTTATTTTTCTTTTTTGTCTTTTCGTTTCTGCCGATAATTTGGTAAAACAGTACGTGATACAACTTTTTCAGCTAAAACAACGGCCGATCACTGGCACATCGAGCCACTTGAGACTAGATTTGTCATTAATAACTTTAATATTAATCATTCCCTTCCAAATTTTCAGTTCAGATGATTCATATTCCCTTGAAATTTGTGGCACGAGTCGACAATAATGTCCCCGATTATCCCCAAAAGAAAAATCAATCCCCCCGATTATTTAATTTTTTTCACAATCGCAAGAGTGCGAGTGATCGGCTCGCCTTTTAGAAATAAATTTCGTGCATCATGAAACATTGTTTTCTTTTTGTTTTGCCTATTGTTTATCTATTAAAGAATTACGTTAAAACTCGAAGCACGCAGTGGACAAAGCGAGACTATAAAAATTCGCAATTACAATATTCTCTCATAAATAATTTCATTATTTAATTTTGAATTTCGTCAATTGAGTCAACAATTTTTTTTTTTCACCCCCCCATTTTCCCATTTTCTCACTCTTTTTTGTTTTATATTTATGGAATTGCTCGCTTTGTCCCGTTATTTCGAGTTCACAGCGTATGCTCTCATTCGATGCAACTTTAACTCTGTCTTTCTGTAAACCTTCGTCCTCTGCGCTACTATTTACAATGTACAGTGTTGTCTTTCCTGCCCTAAGTTTCCCGAGGCGCGCATCGATCTCCTTTGATCCCCGATTTTTCCGACAATGGCAAGACATGATTGAAAATTAATTGATTAAATTGAGGGGGGGGGGGGGGGGGGGGGGAAAAAAATGGTAAACCTTTTTTCCCCCCCGGGCCAAACACCCCCCTAAAAAAATCCCACATTTTTTTTTTGAGACAATAATTGAGGAAATATTTCCATTGAAATTAACGAGAATATAAAAAGTACAAAAAATTTGAGAATTTCATTTCAATTTTAGACGTAACGTAAAATCTCCAAAAAAAACTAATCATTATTCCAAGTGGGCCTGTTCAAATCCGTTTACCTGATGTTTTTAATTACATAAAAAAAAGCCCCAAAAAAATTGAGAAAATATTCCCATTAAAATCACCAGAACCGCGTGATTACTCATTACGAAGGCATGATAGTAATTAAATCGCGCTAATAAATCCAGGAACAACAGTCGAACCGAGGGATCGACTAGCGCCGAGAATCCACACGACCAGCGTGAAGAATTTGCGCAATTGATGAATTAATTAAAAAAAAAAAGAGAGGGGAAAAAAAAGAGTTTAAAAAATCTCCATTGATAATTTCAACAAGTACTAATATTGGAAGATGAATTGTCACTGCAGGGAGTAAAGTCGTTAGCACGATTCTCGATTAAGTCGATCGTCATAGGCCGAACGAGATTGGAGAGGGGAGAT